>KK113180.1:85814-146598 GCA_000611955.2 Stegodyphus mimosarum
ACCCAAATGTCCGCGTCTCTCTTCAGCTGAACTTTCTCCTGCGCTCAATCAAATAATTTTTTCATGATTTTTTTCAGAGGAAAATGTGCCTTCCTCTTGCAGATTCTCTTAGGAAGCTATCTGAGAAATTTTCAAAAGCATACCTGCATTTTTCCTCCTACTGTATCATCATTTGCTGGACTTCATTAAAAAAAAAAAAGAAAGAAAGAAAGAGCTCAGATTTTTAATCATTGCCCAATAGGATTTGTTAATTTTTTTTACACTCTTACTGAGCTTGTAGTCAACCAATCTGCTGTTGCACTCCTGCTAGCTTTATAGCTTTATTTATTAAGCACCATTTTCTTTGTACTTATGCGATACACAATTCAACAACAAAATTACAAAATTTTTAAAAGCAGCAAATGTTTAGAATTCCCAATGCAGTGTTATGTGTTGGCATACTTTTTTTTTTTTGACTCCTTTCTCAGTCCATCATATCAACATTCGGTTTTTGGCTAGCTTAACTTTTCTTTTTCCCCCTTCTGTTATTAACATTTTGTATGTAACTTTATTCATTGAATATCATGTTCTTCATACTTATGCAATATAAAATTCAATTGAACAGCAAAATCACAAACTATTTAAAAACAGCATATCTTTAGAATTTCTGGCAGATGGTCTCATGTACTGGAGATAAAAATATTTTATTTCATACAGTGTTGCCATTGCCCACTTCCAAATCACTGAGTTTTGTTAATCAAAAATTCATTAAAGTTTCATACAATATGGGCTTCAAAATTCAGGCTTAAAGGGCACATATACAGGTGGACAACAAAATTACTCAAAATTTAATGGCTCTAGGTATCATCATCTTTTCACAATGCGAGGGAAATACATATACACATGCAGATTCTTCATTTTTTAATTTCTTAAAGATAATACAGGGCGACAGTATTTGGTGGCAATAATTTGAAAAGTGATTCACCCTTTATAGTGAATGACACAAAATCTCATTTTGAGGCTAATGCCCTTTTGGGCTTAAAAAAATAATTGCTGGTGATCTGGATGTCCAGATATTAGATCATTCAGATAGTGGACATCTGGATTTCAGACTTTCTAATGTATCAGCTTCCTAAACAATAATTTACCATGTAAAATATTTTTTAACTCCATCATTACACTTTGCATATCCTTAATTCTGTCATTAGACTTTATATGTAAATCCCTTACTTATCCACTTTCCTAAGATCTTCATACTGATAGCACCATACTCTTTTTTACATTTTATTACACATTTGCATTATTTTAATGCCTCTGTATTTAAAGAATAATTTCATTTAGTGAATTTTATTACTGATTCCAATAAAAATGCATAAAACTCACTCAAAAGAAATTGCTTATAATTAAAAAAAAAAAAAAAACTGTGGAAAAGAAGAAAATTTGTTTTTCTTCATTACATCTCTATATATGTGCATGTGTGTTATTATTTCTAATGGACTTATAATACACTTCAAATAGTCCCCTGTTTCTTTAAAAATACACAAGAAATGTAACTGCACTGGCATATGATGTGGCGTTATCGCTGAAAAGCCTATCATGCATTGGCTGCATGATATCTCAGGTGTCAGTCATGCACTACAGTAGTGCCTCATAGTTTATACTCCAATTCAATTAGCATTATGTTTTGAATATGTACACTGGTACTGGTATGGAGTGAAGATTAGAAACGAGTTGTGAATGTATATGATTTTGAATTAAAGCAAAGTTTCATTTTACACAAATAACATTCTGAAATATATAATGTGTAATAATATCATTGTAACTACCTTGTAATAAATTCATGTTATATAGTTTCATATAAAAATAATACATATTATTGCTGATTTTTCTCATCTTGATTCATTTTTAAACATCATGAATCAGCATGTATTATGGCATTGGGAAGTAATTTTATTTCTAATGCCACTCATATGCTGGCACACAGTCCTAAAATTCTCTGACTAAAGGCTTAGCAATCAGTACACACACATAATCATAGATTTTTTACCTCTTTTAAATCATATTTTTTATAAGTGAGCCAGCATATGGGTACAATCTACTTCCATGTCAAGGCAATAACTGTCAGCGCAACCTCTTACGACTTGCAACGAAATTGTTAAGATTTATTTCAGAAAAGCAACAAAATAAATATTAAAAATCTGAAAGCTTTCGGATTTTATATTATACCCCAAAGGGTATTTTTTCCATTTACATACACATTTCAAGAGTATTTGAGGTAAAAATATTTAAAAACAAGCTATTTTTAGAATTTGCAATAGAAAGTCTCGTATGCTGGAGGAAAAAATATTTTTTCCCATACAAGGTTGCCATTGCTCGCTTTGAAATCATTGAGTTTTTTAATCAAAATTTCATTACAATTTTACAAAATATGAAATACACAATAAAACAAATTCATATTCACTCCTGGAAGGAGTGCATATTCAGATGGAGGACTAAGCTATTCAGAATTTAATGGCTCTAGGTACATTGTAAATATCAAATTGCCAGTATTTTAGTAAATACAAAACTCACGTAAGATACCTTATAGTCTTCATCACTGTCATAATCATCTTGTTTCTTTCTTTTCCTTTTTACTTGTTTCCTTCCATTCATAGGTTTAGGCTTATTCAAATACATTTCACTAACTAAAAGAAAAATGACATATTATTTCAAAAGCATTCTATCCCATTTAAAGTAATGCTGCACATAATACTTATATAAAAGACAGAGATTATTCACACATTTTGAGAATAAATTTGCTCCATTGTAATTAATGGTTTAAATAAAAATACTACATACTTCTGTCTATAAGCTGAGAATTTGTAACAGATTTTTTATTACTGAAATTTAGAGGTCATATGTGAATTTGAAATAATTTGACCACAAAAATATACAGGATTGCCACTCAAACAGGAGAATAAAATTCCCTGACTTTTCCAGGTGGGTTTTAAGAAAATTCCAGTCTATCTGTGCACATTGGCTGAGAGGTGAATTAATTATGGTACCATTTGAAAACACAAAAATTTGCCAGTTACATATGATTATATTAATATTATAACTATAATAGGAGTTGTTTTCTCCACTGAAGATTCAGATTAAATTCTACCTAACCTGGATTAAAAAATGTCTTTCTTTGCAGACATTTTGCAGCTAAACGAAATTAAAAAATAAATTCAGATATTTTACATTTATTTAGCAGTATACATAAGCAAAAAATATGTGCATTAAATTTCGTGATAGTATGTCATCATACTGCTAGTTTCAGAATTATGCCAGAGAAAATTGCCTGAAACTTGGAAAGTATTATGAACTAATAATAAATAAATTTTGAGGGAAGAAGCAACATTAAATAATACTAATAACATCAAAATAAAGTTAATTACTTAAAAATTGAATTATAATAATCAATGATTTTTTGGCAAATATAATTATATAAAATGGCTAGCCTAGATGATTGCTTACTATCTTTTTATTTTCTTGCAAAATGACAAATAAGGCGTTTATTAAAAAGAAAAAAAAAAAAGGTTTAAACGATTTTGCGGTTAAATCCTAGTATATGCTACGGCCGTGGCATGATTTTGAAAACTGTCACCAATATCAAAAAGACCCGTTTACTGCTCATCATTAATGGCACCAAATCCCGTCTGTACTACTACTAGGATTAAATAAATTTTGTTTTATACGAGAATGGGAAGGTATTTTCTCTTGTTCAACATGCACTGCACATGCGCATCTCTTGATTCTCAAGGTTACTGGAAACTTGCTTTGCTTTTCTAAAAGACAGTTTGATTGGAGCTACAAAAATTAGCTCTGCCAGCTGCTCGAATGACGTTTATGTGATACATAATTTGCCCAGAAAGTAATGGTTTCCAACATTGGCGCAAACTCGCTTTTTGGGGGATCACCGTATGAAATTCCCAGATTTTGACTTAAATATTTAAATTTCCTGACTTTTTTGGTCAATTTTTGAATTTCCTGATTTTTTCCAGTTTTCCAGGTAGTGTGGCAATCCTGAATATAATACGTTATATAATTGTTAAAATATTATTTTTATTCAATTTATGCCTAGTATACATTAATCAAATAACTTAAAATTTTCCAGTAATACTCTGAGACCTTATTTTGAGGGAATTTTGGGATGAATATCATCCTTCTCGATTTCATGACCTACCTTTTATGTAATATAACCTTCTCCATCTATAGTACTGTTTAGAAAAGTGAAAACTTTTATTTTAAAACTACCACAACACACAGCCCATTTTAGTCCTGGTATCTTTCATTGTGTAATAGAAGCAAAAAATCATATTTTACTCGTAAATTGAGAATGCAGTTGTAAGGAAAAAAATCAAATTTCAAACACTTCAAAAGCATATAATCAGTAGGTTACAGTTTATAGCTGAATGCTCTTCAATTTTGTAATGAAAAACTGTTTTTCCATCCTCCCCCATCACAGACAATTAAATAAATCCATGCTTCATCAACAGTTGTAGCACACATTCATCTCTGGACAAATGACATTAACAGTTTCATAACATGTTCCACATCAAACATATGCCTATACAAATATGAAATCTGTGTTATTATTTTGTTCTGGGACTGTTTCTTCAAATTCTTTTTTAAAACAATTGTACTTGGGAATTTCTTCTGGATATTACTTTCTTGTTATTTTTTACATGCAAAAGTAATAGTTAGCAATTTTTGCCTTTATTGCAAATACTATTATTTACTTTGTATAGATGAATGTTAATTCCATAGTTCTTACAATGTTTAAGAACACAGAATATTTTTCTTTGAAAAGAGAAAACAGAGCATTTAAACTAATATTTGTTTATATGCATTATTTTAAAACAGATGATATTTAACACCAGACAACAGTTAAGATTCGAAATAATGTTAATGCCAAATATTGCTTTCAAAATCTTTATTAGCCCAAAGGGTGTTAGCCCAGAAGGACTATTAATTTTGTTTTGGCATTTTGTGGCATTTCACTATAAACGGTGTTTCATTTTTCAAATTGTTTTCAAATTTCAAATTATTTTTAATTTTATTTTCCTTTCCCTCCTGATTTCAGTTTCCTGCAGGAATGTAAATTTTAAATTACATAATATGCTCATTTAAATGTGTTTCAGAAGCAGTATTTAAGCTGCATTGAGTTTGAAAAGAGTAGTAGCGGAGTTAGTTCCAAGTTTATGCTGTAAGTTTGAATTTAGCTCTCTAGTTGGTGCTAGACACCCTTCAGTTTATATTGATATTTCTAGGCTCGGCTTTGATGTGTGCAGCTGGTTTAATTAAGCTTAAAAGCCAGTCATTAGCTCTTTAAATTTACTAATGATTTGTTACATTTTTATTTTTCTGTTAAATTTCAGTTAGCCACAAGTGGTGGTGAAATGTGAGCATTATGTGTGTGCATCTGTTTAATTAAGTTTAAATAAAAAGGTTATTTAAAACCTTCTTCTACAGTATTTATTCCTCGAAGACATAGTAGTATTTGCTACTTCGTCTTCTACGTAGAGTCTACACTTTATGCTACCAAAGAGAGTGAGACTCTGTAGATTATACAGCTACACTTAACCACTATTTGCTACATCACAGAGATCCATGAAGAAGAAAAGTTAAACCTATGGAGTGAATATGTCATCACAGTCAACACTTCATCAAATGTCAACAGAATTCTCTCTAAGAGTTAAAAACATAGTTTCAACCAAGAGGCAGACCTTAAATTTGCAACTTAGTACCATTACTGATGTGTAATGAAGTTTCCACTTTGAAATATGTTTCAAGGACAAAATTTACAGTTGTAATTATATAAAATGCATGCACTTTGAGCAGTATTTAAAATAATCTGAAATTGGAAAGAAATAATATAAAATAACAGTTCTGAAATGCTGTAATATTTCATATCACTCACTGCAAAAAATTGTAGTAGTAATTTTGTATTATTATTAAACATAACATCTGAGAAATAAAAATAAATCAGTTTTCAGATTTATCTATTCATTTTAATAAATAAATAAATACCTTCTTTAAGAGATAACCTCTTCTTCACTTTTCCACATTCTTCGTCTTCAGATGAAATACTTATCGCATCATCAAAAGAAGAAAGTTCACTAGTATGCACTGAACTTACTGAATCCATCGAAATATTCCCAATTGATAGGGCTGATTCTACATCACTCTCTATCAAAAATCAAAAATACAATACACATTACAGCAGATCCCACTAACAGACTCAAAAGCCATTTAAAAAGCAATTCAATTGTTAGGAATAATTTTCAAATTAAAATAGAAATTATACAAGAAATCTTAACACAAGAGATCTTTTTTAGATAAAATATTTTTAACTAATTAGTTATTTTTTATGATATACTTCACTTAAAAAATAATTATTTACTTATGGTTATTATTTATTTTATTTTTTGTAAAATCTTTCTTATAATTTCCTTTAATTTACAAAAATTATGATTTCTCAATGCTTTGAATATCCAAATACCTTTAAATACATTATGTTTCATAGCAAGCACATACATAATTTTTAAAGGGACCAACTTACCATTACTATCTGCAGCATCATTCAAATGCCTTTCCCCAGATTTAGAAGATACACTAGAAGATGCAAGATTGAGCATTGAAATGTGAGATGATGTATTGGGTGAACAAGTGTTCAATGCTTTCTTATGCTTTTCAGCTTTCATATGACTCTTCACGGCAGCTTCTCCCATGTTAGCAATACTGAAACTTTTACAACATACAATGCATTTTGCTTGATGCTTATCAGTATCATGGCATTGAAGCCATTCTTTATAATTTGGGTTTTCCAGCCACTTTTCATTGAAAAATCTTCCACCTTTTTTATAATTCTAAAATAAAGAAAGATAATCTATAATGTCAAAATATAAAATAACTCTCTCTCTTCAAAATTTAATTACTTTATAAAAGTAGCTGAGCCTTATATCAAATGTTAAATTTATCTAAATTAAACAACAGCTATTACTTTCGAATGCATATACTTTTTATTATCCCCCAAAAGTTCACTCACCAAAGAACTTTCCTAATCATAATTTTTCATAGAGAATTTTAAAAATCATAACTGTTTAACAAAGTTTTTATCTGAAATTAAAAAAAAAGGGGGGCAAGGAATAAAAAAAAAACAATTTATCAAAACTAATTTCTTTAATTTAGAGATTATTTTGAAATATTTAAAACTTTATTCAGATAGTCATAAAAATCTTTAAATACAGCACAAAGTCTGAGAACTGGACTCATCATGATTTCAGAAAATCCGAATTTATTATTTTTCAGGCCACCAGTTTAGTAAGATGGCATGGAAAAATTATAAAATTAAAAACATGAAAATTGTGATTTCTGATATAATGATGTATTTATGACCTTACAGGAATCAAAATTTACAAATAAAGCTCAATATTTGGTTGCTTTATTAAACATTTGTTTCAATGTAAGTTTGTAAATTGCTTCATTTTTTGCATTAATACTTTCTCTTTAATTCTATAAAAGCCATATGACAATCTTCAAATTCATGGCTATCATCATAAAGCTTAGTTAATCTCTACTATACACTAATGGCGACGTATCATGAGAATGGGTACTAAAAGCATGTTGTTCTGCTAAATTCTGTCTTGCTTTTATCACATGCTGATGAAGTTAAGCCTGAATTATATTAGTTACTTATTATGTATAAATGACTAAATAATTTAGTTATTTATCATGTATATTATGACTATTTCTAACACACTCTTAAGGCTTATCTGAATCCAGAATAAATTAATTCCGATATATATTTAAGGCTTATCTAGGGCTGATGTTATACATTTTTTTTTAAATGACCAATCATCATTTGCACTTCTACAGCTGAAGAAGGTTCTATGTTTAAACCTTCAAAACTAATCCTGCAAATTTATGAATATTAATAATATGACACTACAGAATTATAGGAATAAGCTAGTCCTGTTGCTTCAATTCCTCCATTAAAGAGGATTTGTTCAATTGGGCATTAAACCAGAAGTAACTTAACCAAAATCATTGAAACACCATTTAAGTTACGGATGTGCACAGACTGGATGCTGCACTTTAAGTAAATTAAATGTATAAATAAAACAATTTCAATAATTCCTAAAAACAATCAGTGTTATCATCTCCTTCAAATTTTAGGCACTTAATTTTTTCTTCTGTCATACATGTCATAGCTGTGTGAAAACCCTATGTGAAAAAAACTTTACACCTAATTTATACATTACATTTCTACTTCAGGGAAAGATTAATTTAAATATTATGTGTTTATGAATTGACACATAGGATTAAATTACAGTAAATATTTTTTAAATTTACAATAGTAATATGCATAACAGTATATTAAATACAGTTTTCTACTCCAAGATAAAGTTTAAAAATTTTAAATGTCTCTTTTTTCTTAAAATTAAATTACACAAATTATTTCAAACTTTAAATAAATTATCAATATTATTCTAGTATATTTTATTTAAAAACTGCACTTACTTGAGGTGAGATTTCCTTTTCCAATCCATTTTCTTCAGAAACTAGAAGAAAAAAAGAGTACATAAAGCAACTAACATAACAGCAAAAGGAAACTGACAATTTCTTTCTATATATCTCTTAAAATACTGCCATTTAATCTTATTCTGCAGATGGTAAATACATATAAAATATCTGGTTGTAAGAAAAGTTTTCCACCCATAAAGTTCTTAATAAAGTTAGAAAAAAAAAAAAACATGAAAGCAGTACCTTTAGTGTGGGTAGCAATCACTACCCAAATCTATGACTTCCTGCAATGTTTTAGTAGTTCTTCAAAGCCATCAGCCCAGAAATTTGGTGGGCATCAGTCCAAAAACAGATCAATCTCATTTCGGATGTCCTGTGCAGAATGGAAGCAAGATGTAGCTGCAGGTGTGAAAAAAAGGTAGAAGTCCACAGAAGCAATATTAGGGCTATATGGTGGTGTGGCAAAAGATCCCATTCAAGTACATACAGAGTTTAGCCAGTGAATGCAGACACATGTGTTCTTGCATTATCTTGATGCAACATAAAGTTTCTATGCCGGAACTCAGTTCAACCTTTCGAAATATATCATTTTAGTCAGTTCAATTTTTTTTCCTTCGTTGTTTCGAGATGCTAGTCTGTATTGACATTTTCATCATTTCGAGATGCTAGTTAGAATTGACAGCAGCATTAACATGGACTAGCACCTTACTGTTGATGGTTTTACCTTTTTCCAAATGCTCTTTGTAGAGAATACCACGGCAATTACACCAAATAAAAGTAAGATCTTTTCATTAAGTCAAATTACACTTTGCAACAGTGTTGACAGGCTCTACAGGCACAGACCAACCCCCTTTTAAGCCTGTATTGTTGTAGTAAATCCATTTTTCGTCACAAGTGACGATCCGGTCTAGAATTTTGTCATTGCGTTGATATTCAAGCGGATTAGTGCAGACTCAAACACATCTGTCCTTATCTGCTTGAGTCAGCTCATGCGGCATCTAGCGACTGAACTTGTATGTCAAATTTATGTAATGCATAGCACGACTAATGGACATAGCACTAACGTCTAACTCCTTAGCAAGATCTTGAGTGGTTGCATATTGATCTTCTTCCACAAGTTCTTGCACAAAACCCACATCGACATCTGTAAACTGGCCAGAGAGCTCTGCTTCTTAAATATCAAAGTCCTTGTTTTTGAGCTTAGATAGAACATTAGCACCTAAAGCTGTACACATGATTTGGTGGCATTCTGCAGCTGACTTTTTGCAACAGAACTGGAAGTAAAAGATGGTTGTAATCTGGTAGCGTGATGAACTTCAATTGTTCCATTTCAGAAACCTTGTACTTAATGATATTTTTTTTTTTTATAAATTACACAACACAGTGCTTGTTTTAAAGTAAGTCTTTCTTTCAAATGCCAAAAATCATTTGACAAAATATAATTAACCACGCCAACGAGAACTGTTGCGCAGATGATATTTCCGGTGGTAGGAATCTTTTGTTAAAACCCAATATAAATTTAACATATTTTTAATGTTATTAATAATGTGATACACTTATAAAATCTTTTGAAATGGTCCATTTTTGAGGTTTTTAAATGCATAAATAAATAAGTACGAATTATTAAAAATAATATGCCCAAAACTAAATTTTAAATGTAACACAGTGTAAGATTACATTAGCTTGTATTGCAAGGTAATCAGCATTTGAAACAACTGCACATAATTCATATAAATGGGCTGTTGAGATTTACATTTTATCAGATAAGAAATTGCTTTCATATAGTTCAGTTAAACAACAGATGAATTTTAAGCTTATTGTTTTCTTACAAATAAGTAGGCCTGAAATACTTTAAAAGCTCATCCCTAAAATTAGTTCATGTTAAAAATTAAATTATTTTCTTTGATATTAAATTATTTCTTTGATATTTGACTTAATTTAGACATTCATACTTGATGTAAACAGCAATTTAATTGATAAATTCAGCACAATAATATATTACGAACTAAAATTAAATTATAGTAAACTGTATAATACACTGTACTTACAATAGAATTACTTTATCTTCTTTAATAATGAAAATAAAGGATTGCAAACTTTCAAGTTAATTTTTAAAAAGGTAAGGTATTGTTGCTGACTATGTGTATGGTGTATATCATACATAATTTCAAGTGATGGTAAAGCAATATCCTTTTTTACTAAATCTTATCATTTAAATATTAGTCTCAATTCTGCATACGTACATTAGCTAAAAATCAAGGTTGCCACCAGATATTGCAATTGTGAACTTTGAGACTTTTGTATTTCATTATGTTACAGCCTTTATTGCTTAGTGCAATTTTTATAATTTATGAACTTTTTATTTCTTTAATTTTCAAATCCTTTTATAAATGCAAATAAAGAGGAGAAAACAAGAGGGAAAATGGGGGGGGGGGGGAAACCTATAAAGTCCCCACTGAACAGTCAATTCTGGTTAACTGTAACCATGACATTTCAGCTTAATTGAACATTTGCCCAAATTATTTTAAGTTAATTTTAAAATTTAACATACAATGGAAAATACTTTTCACATACTTTTCTCTTAAAACTTTCACTTCTCTCCTGAAAATTAATTCAATTTTAAAATTGATTTTTTCTTAGGCTCAAAATTCAAAGTTAGTTTCCTTTTCTTAAATGTTTTACACATTAGTTACTTTCCTGCCTCACACCCCTCAAAAAAATTTTCTCTAACAATTAATTTAATTATAAGAAACTTTTCTGCTTCTAAAATCTTAACTAATATTATAAATCTGAATGTGAGTTTATTTGATTATTACGCTTTCACGCTTTAATTACTTAACCGATCATCATGAAATTTTCAAGAAATATTTTTGATATATTAGAAAAGGTTACAGGCTATAAACTGTAGCTTATCTGTTGAAACTTAAACTATATAATAGGTTTTATAGCTTAAAATTACTGCTGTTTAATAAACATCAAATGTTGAAAGTTTCATAACGATAAGCTAAACGATGTAAAAGTTTGTCTGCGCACGCAGGTACATGGCTTAAACCATGCAAACATTAATTAATTGCTAATACTTTTAACTTTTTGAAATCTTGGTAATGAAAATTATTTATTTTTGTAGTGAGCTATCTTAATAAAGCATGTTTTTCAGTTTTTTAAATATTTTATTTTAGAATTTTTTAGTAAAACCAAAAAAAAAAAATCTGAAAAGATTCAGATTTTAAATTACGTCCAAAGGGGGGTTTTTTAATGTTTTGTGTGTTGCCTTTATTTATTAAATATCATGTTCTTCGCACTTAAATCATAAAATTCAGTTCAACAGCAATATTGCAAAATAATTTTAAAATGAGTATATGTTTAGAATTTCTGATATACAGTTCCACGCGCTTTAAATAAAAAAGGATTTTTTTCCCCCTTAGAGTGTTGCCATTGCCCTCTTTTAAATCGTTTGATATTGTTCATCGAAAATTCATTAAAGTTTTACAAAATATAAAATAGATAATGAAACAAATTCCAAATTCGGGCTTCCAGATGCGTATATTCAGGTGGAAGCGTATGTTATTCAAAATTGGATGGCTCTAGGTACCACTGTTTTATGACATTTGGAGAAATATACATGCATTTATGCAGATTCATTATTTAATTTCTTTAAATATAATACAGGGCTGCAATATTTTGTAGCAACAGTTTGAAAAGTGATTCAGACTTTTAATGTTTCCGACGCAAAACGGAAACAATAGTCCTTCAGGGACAAAGCCCCTTTGGACTGAAAAAACCATAAGATAACATTGCAATGTTCGATATATCCAAATCGGATTTTAAAAATTACGCAGAATAGTGTCTTAGCGACATCAATATGGATTTCTTTTTATCTCAATGAAGCAGGGCAGTATTTACTGAAAATTTATGTGGAGTGTATTTTTAACTTAAAAAATAAGTAATAGTAACTAAAATTTTATCCTAATTATCGTGGTCAGGCAATAAGAAAAAAATCAAATTATTTTATTTTATTTTCAATAGTCTTTCAAACTTATTTAAAGACATCAACACGAGCGAAGCCGCGGGTAAAAATATTATAATATATCACATGTCTGAATTATTGAAAAAATTCTTTTAGCATTACTCTTTTTACTGATATGTAGATATTCAAAAGATTTCAATAAAGACACCTTTTAATTTTCCACCAACTGCCAATATGAAGATCTTATTTTCCTACTTCAGTTTTTCACATTTTACCTTTCAGTCACATTTTCCTCCATCACATAATTTAGTAATACATTTTTATTTTATATGCAAAAGCCCATGTTTAGAAGAGGAGGCACTACTTTTCCCCTCCAGTTGATGGTAGCTTAAAAAATTGTCATGATTTTAGAGGAAGAAAAATTTGTAATTACAATAAACAATACAATGAACTCAACTTTATAGTGCGAACTTAATTAGAAAATCAAATAAGTTTCATGCTTTATACTGGTTTTGATGTACTTCTTCTCACTATGAAAATTAATTACATTTTTTTAAAATATGATTTTTTATGGTTTCAGAATTTTTTTTTTTTTTTTACCACTCTGTGTTTCATGTATTGTTGGGCTATGAAACTTATTTTCACTAGATTATGAAATGCAAGTGAAAATGTATCAATGGTTAAATATGGGCAATATGAGTTAAATATGTGAAAAAACACAATCACTAAATGAAAAAAATTACACAAAAGTGTCCCTTCCCCCCTTGATAAAACACTTGGAAGGGAAAATTCCTGAAAAAAATTGTCAAGGTCAACAAGTCTATTCATCAAATTAAAGGAAAGTGTGGTAAAAGTTTTGGAGAAATTTGCACTTGTGCAAAATAACTCTATTGAAAGTCATTGATGAGGACAATAGACAAGGTCCCTCTTCTTCAGAAGCAAAAATTCTTTGTTTGTGAAAAAAAAAAAAGTGCACTTTATTCAGCTGCCCTGAAAACTGGTCAGAGTTTTATTGAAAATCTATGTTAGTCCAAGGTTGGTTGTTTGCCTAATTTTAAATTTGATAACTTCTTCACTGTTAATCTACAGCACACTAAGACTACAATAAGAAAGAATAAAGTCTATTCGATATTGCTTCCTCCTACTTGCCTAAAACAAAGCTCCCAAAGAAAAATTGCATGTTCTTAAAAGCAATTTTTCTTTTTTATTACTCAAATATTCAACTAAAATTTAAAGTGCACATGTTTAAAAATATATATTATACCTCCATTTTTTCTCACATTTGTTCCATTTTCTTTAAGCCATTCATTTGTCTTCTGTACAGTTTCTGTAATCCTTTTTTCACCAAACAAAGCATCAAAATTAATATATAAATATAAATTCTATAACTTTCTTGAGAATTTGAAGATAGCTGCACTGTATATGTGTAGATTTATAAGGTGCGCAAGAGAAGATAAACCTGCAGACATAGTGTGGATTCAATAAATTTTATTCCTTCATAATTATTTCTCAGGACACATATTCTTCCTTTTCACATCATCTACAGGGTGGGGCAGAGCAACCTGCTTATTTGATTGTGTCTCATTTATTGTGTCCTGAAGCAAATGATTGCTCCAAGGAAATTGGAGTCAGACATGTTTAAGAGGGTGGGGCATAAAGTTCTGCTTGGTTTAGTTGGAATGGACGAAGGTGGTGTGTGCATTTGCTGTCAAGGGATACTTTTCTAATGGTCGCTCAGCCATCACTACGCATCGTGCATTCCATACCCATTTCAATATTGAGCCCTGTGGTCATGTTCCTAGCCGGCAGTCAATTTTTGCATGAATAAACAACTTCAGGGAAACTGGTGAAGTGAAGTGAAGAAAAAAAGATACCTGGGCTTCCATAAACAGCAAGGTCACCCCAAAATATTGACAGGGTAAATCTTTCTGTGTTACGATCACACCTCTGCCTCCAAACATGCACCTGCTGTTGGGTCGTCTACTCATTCTGTAAGGCATGAAGAACTGAATTTCATCCCTACATATTGGCTGTGGCACAGGAACTTAATCCACACAATTTTGTTACTCAAGAAAATGCATGTGAGATGCTTCTTGGGATGCCTCACGATACACTTGTTTTCTTCAGTGATGAGGCTCACTTCCATCTTTCGTGATCTCTAAACAGGCAGAACATATGCTATTGGAGGCCTGACAACTTCATCAGCATCCCCTACATTCACAATGTATCATTGTTAGGTGTGCACTATCACAAGCTGGAATAATAATTGGTCCATGGATTTTTTGAAGAAAATGAATGGGCAGTTTCAGTGACTCCTGACCATTATTGCCTACATGATTCAGGAGTTTTCCTGCCAATACACAATTTGATGGATGTAGGAGATGTATGGTTCCAGAAGGAGTGCCACTGCACACACAGCATGCATATTAATAACTGTTTTGCAGCAACACTTCTCAGGACGGCTCATCTCCTTGAGGGGCAATTAATCGCCAGATTTAGCCCCCTGTGACCACTTTTTATTGGGCTATCTAAAATCATTTGTTTGCAACAATCGTCCAGGAGCCTGAATCACCTGAAGAACAACATTCATCAAGCTTTAACCGACCCATTGATATGTTGGAAAGGGTTGAATAAAACTTTTTTGAGTTTCTTAATGCAATGCTTTGAGAATAATGGATACCATCTGGCTGATATCATCAAAACTCTGTAAACATAAAATTTAAATGTTGTATTTGATTTCATTCAAAGAATAAAATAGCTATGTGCATTACCTTTTTTCAAAAAAAAAGGGGGGATTTCTAAATAAGCAAGTTGCTCTGTCCCACCACGTATGTGGATGTGATAAGCAACCCACAATTTAATATAGCTGATCACATTTTGAGACAATGGATGAAGTAGAAAAGAAATAAGCAACACACATTAGTACAGTGAAGGAAAGCAGAAAAAAAGGAGCAGTGCAATATTTATAGACTTTATCCTTTTGTTTAAATGTTGAACTGCCATTGGATAAAAAAAATATCAGCCATGTTGTTCTTACATAATGACATAATGCGAATTAATCTTAAGATGATGCCCTTTAAATTCATACATTAGAACTTTTAAGACAAGAAGCCGGCATAGCTAGATTAAAATGAGGAATTAAAAGGACTATTGCTAAATTAAAAGCAGTAGTTTTCTTTTTTATTATATATCTTACATATATATACAGACATATACAGAATGACTATACAATACTAGGCAAAAATATTAAAGCAGATAGATAGAGGAACTCAAAATAAGCAGATTTTGTAACGGAACATGTGTGCATAAATGATGCGTTGAAGTAGTAGAGGGTGCTCTTGAGACTGGAAAGTGAATGTGGCTTGCTGGAATACATCATTCCCTGTACATATTTCAAGTGCTATGCATTGCTATATAAAAATAGAGGTTGTTAACATGCATTTTATTATGGGGCTGTGAATGAAAGAGTACCAACTGTTCAGAGGATGTACACCGTGCAAAAAAAAAAAAAAAAAAAAAAAAGAAAGAAAGAAAGAAAAGAAAAAAGGGGGGTACAGTTCTAAAAAAAAGGAACATCTCCCATTCTAATGGGCCAATTGATTCAAATTACATTTTTCATATCTCGAAAGCACGACTCAGGATATATATTAGATTTACTTACATAGCATTGTTCTAATATAGGTATTTTGACACAAAATAAAACTTTTTCTGAAATGACATGCCATTTGTTTTCCATATTTCGAGCCTACAACTAAAACATTGAATTTTGTAACATTTGGTGTGAAATTTATGGAGAAATTCAAAAATTTATCTTGGTGCATTTTCCTTAGTTTGTGCCAAGAATAATTCACATGGCAAACTTCTTAATTTATAGCAACCTCTTTTCCTTTCCTTTTTACTAACCTCTTTTCCTCTGGTATGAAATAAAAAGGAAGTACAGTACAAAGTCGAAGACCCAAAATGATCTAAAATCCGGACCTCAAAGCCACTTACAGCCTTTTTTTTTTCTTCTTTTTTTGCATGCTTTATGCATGTGCATTTGATTTTTTCCTCCATAATAAAATATGCAGAGAGTTCTGATTCTTAATTTCACTTTGGAACTAAAAGTAAAATATCTCGTTATTCAAGAAACAATCAGCTCAGGGATTAATAATTTCGCTTCGTAGCTGCATATCTGCTTGGCACACGTCGCACATTCTACATAGAAACATTGATGATTTTAGGCTTTTATTTTATGCTATACCTTGACACCAACCTGGCGAATCCTTATTATATTTTGCTTTCATCATCGCATGTTTATCAACACATGATAACTCGAGTAATGACTCACGCAGCGATGCCTAAATAATTTTTTATATTAGTAACTCACAGCAAAAAATATAGCAACCTTTTATGTTGCCATTACTCTTGGCAGTGATTACAGATTTAAGTTAAATGCACTAAAAATGTTGACAAGGAAAAATTTAACAAAAATTTCTTTCCAAATACTAAAAATAGATTTTGTTAATGATACTTATAGACCAAAAGATTACATTTAGTGCTATTTGAATTAAGAATAACCGATTTATTATACACATTAACCCAAAACGAGCGTCACAGCTCGTATGGCTGCACTGTGCGGCATAATTTAGGAAAGAGAAAATTTTGGGGATTTAGAGAAACACAGAGCAAAAAAATTTTCAGGAGAACAAAATTGTTAGAATTTAGGGAAAGCACTGGAACCCAAAACTTAGGGGGAGCAAAAATTTATATCTTAAGGAGGCGCTTGGTAGCAGAACTTAGGTTCCCCAGAGACTGATTCAGGTGATAAGGTATCTAGTGTTGGCCCTCAATAAGCCTTAAGTATATGTGCGAATTTATTTATTCAGGACTCGGATAAGCCTTAAGTATGTGCAAAAAAGAGATGCAAGTATAATAAATAACTAAATTAATACAGTTCAGGCTTAACTGCTTCAGTGCATGATAGAAACAAGACAAAATTTAGCAAAAGAAATTGTTTTTCGTCACCAATCTCACGATACATAGCCAATACTGTATAGCGGACATTATTAAAAAAAAAATTATACTTTACTGTATTCATTAGGCTAACATTATACTTTACTGTATTCATTAGGCTAAAATTACACTTTACTATATTTATTAGGCTAAAATTATATTTGACTAATATCGTAAATCAAAAGTGAAATTTTCCAATTAATGGATTTTGTAAAGAAATGTGGAGACGTGGTAACAAAATAAATATGATATAACAGAATTTTTCATTGCGATGACAATGCCCTAATCATCAATCAATTAACGGACGGTGAAATCTGTAGTATGGTTCTAGATCCAGAAAAGACTCAGCAATTACAGGACTTGAACAAAATGGAACTTTGTAATTGAACAAGAAATTATGTCTGTTTATAGAATTAAAGAGAAAGTATTAGCACAAAAATCAAAGCAACTTAAACAACTTACATTGAAAGAAATGTTTAATGAAGTAAACAAATAAATATTAAGCCTTTTTGGGGTAAATTTTGATGCTCTTTAAATCATAAATGCTTCATTATTTCATAAATCATGACCTCAGATTTTTAATTTTTAAATGTCAATTTTTAAATGCCATTTTACTAGATTTAAACTGATGATCTGATATCTGGAATCGCCGAAGTCCTGACGGGTCTGGATCTCAGACTTTATACTGTACTGTAATTGCGAAAAATTGCGGGTATCATATTTCAATGAAAATATCCGCTTTCGACCAATTTAACGATGTTCTTGTGTGACATCCATGCTTAAGGACAGAATAAAGGACTCTTCCCCCCCAAAAAAAAAGTATATAAAACTGATTTAAAATGGATTTTGAAGAGATTTTTTTCATGGCATCTAGGCGTATGTACGTATGTATATCTCGCATAACTCAAAAACAAGTAGCCTCAGAATATTGAAATTTTGTATATAGGACTGCTATAACATGTAGGTGTGCAGCTCCCATTTTGGTTGCAATTGGTCACACCAAAAGTATACATATATATATGCTAAAGTAAATGTGATTAATCCGGTGATTATGTATAATAACCGGTAATTATGCACAATCACCACTAAATTTGGTAAATATAATAATTTTTTGAAAATTTTGTACTTTGAAGAACTGTTTACCATAATTCATGAGGTACACTTATCAACAGGCCATGTTGGTAGAAACAGGATGTTAAAAGAACTTCAAAAAAAAGTACAAAAACTACCAAAGTCATGATTTACTTAAATTTGTATGAAAGTTGTCAAAAAAAAAAAAAGGTTCCTACGAAAGGACTTGTTGTTAGGCCAATGCTCTTTCAAGAGATGAACTCAAGATGCCAGCTGGACCTAACTGACATGCATTTGCAACCAGATAATGACTTTAAGTTTATATTTGTCTATCAAGACCATTTGACGAAGTTCATATAGTTGCGTACCCTAAAAGGCAAACGTGCAGAAGAGGTTGCATATCACCTAATTGATATTTTTACTATATTTGAAGCCCCCAGTTTACCGCAAAGTGACAACAGTCATGAGTTTAGTAACAAAATCATAGAAGAAGCTTGTGCAATGTTGCCGGATCTGAAAATTGTGCATAGAAAACCTAGGCACAGCCAAACTCAAGGTTTGGTTGAACATGCAAACCAGGATATTGAAAATATGCTAAGTTCTTGATTGGAAAGCAATCACACCAATAAATGGTCCAAAGGGTGCAACTTATGAAATAGAGCATTTCGTGAAGGCTGAAGTGTTCTCCTTATGAAGCAATACTTGGGACACCTGCAAAATTTGGTTTGAAAATGTCTTCTTTTCCGAATGACTCTATCGAATATCTTAGAAGTGAAGAAGAGCTTCAGGCATTAATTAAGACAGTTAATAATGCTTCTGAAAACACAGCAAAATAGAAAATGTTTCTAATATGGACAATAACGATCTATCTCAAAATGACCCTCCATCTGAAGTTAATTTTAAGACTCAGAAAAAGAATGAAGCAGCAGTCGCTCTAATCTAGACAGATATTTTAAACAGGTAAAGAGCAAGTAAGAAAACATAAAATGAGTGCTAAAGAAGTTAGTGACACAGTGAAACTACGAATACCAGACATTGACAGAGCGAGAAGTGATCCCCAAAATTTATTAGCAATGATATTAGAAGTTCAAAATGAAGAGTTTTATCAGTTAGGAATGAAACAAGGAAGACTTTCACAGTTTTACACTAGAAATCAATTCACAATTTGTGAAGAAAAATTTATTTGCTTGATGATGTTCCAAATCCAGCCATATCACTTCGAGAACACATTAGAAAGACATCTTTTTCTGGAGGTCAGGGACATCAGTGATGTGTTTGTAAGACACAATGCGAGTCTGATAAGTACAAATGTAAAAAATCTGGCAAACTTTGTAATTCTAAATATCATAACAGTCTAATATGCTTAAATAATTAAACTTAAAATATTTAGTAATTTAAAAGTAATAGCACTTAACGTGATTTGAAAAAAAAATTCCCCCCCCCCTCTAGAATATGGGCTTAGTTTGTTTTTTATATGCAAGTCCAGTTTGTTGTTTTATGTGCAACCGTTTTGTACAAGTTCATGTAAATTGCATTTTTTCATTTCACTACACCTGTCAGCCCCTTATTTAAATTTCGTTCAATGTAAATAAATGTATGTGACCTAAAATAACCATTCATTGACTTCTTAATTGTAAAATATAATAAATTGTAATTCGTGGTCTCTTACACCATAGTGTTCAATGAAAAAATAGCTTTCTGAAAAGTAACTATTCAAAAAAAAAAAAAAAAAAAAAAAAAAAAAAAAAAAAAAAAAAAAAAACCTCACCCTATTCTACTGGCCCAATCAGTCATGATATTTATCACATTTACCATTACAAGTTGGGAATTATGCAAACAAAACCATTAATTTGATAAATTTTCAAAAATTTATCATATTTACCAAATTTAGTGATGATATGCACAATTACCAGTTATTATATATAATCACCAGTTTATTACTTTTACCGTAACATATATATATCCACTCTCGTGGTCTAACATCAGAACTGGAACTAACTGTTACTCAGCTCAGTGAGCTCAGTTTCTTTGTAAATTGTGCGATTTTTGCTTTAAAAAGGATTGAATTATGTTGTTCAGTTAACTTCAGTTAAGGTTTTTATGCCTTTAGTTAAACTGCATGTTATAGAATTATCAATAATTTAAAAGTTGTTTAAGTGTGCCTAATCCTTATATTTTTGGCCATAGCAGTCATATTTGTTTATATTTGAAACTTAGCAGAGTATTGGATTTGTCGTCAATCTAGAGAAACTAAGCTTCGCAACAACTAAGATTAATCAATTCTGGAATTTATCAGAGGAAATAAGTGTTTAAGATTTACCTCGTAATTTTTCCATATAGATATTTTGAGTTTTTAATGCATTTTTGTCTTGCCGCGAAGTGAGAACTGAATTAATTAAATGAGAATTACTGAATCATCCATGAAAACTCTTTTTTTTCCCTTTGTTTAATTTCTTTTATACATCATTTTAGATTTATTATAGTATTTGAATAGGACATGTGGCAACAATTAGGTAATTCTCAAGATCATATACATAATTTTAGTGCATTCTGTGTTATAAAATGAATGACATATAACACTGTTAAGTGAAGCTAGTGCCAGTGTCGGTATGGTAAACAGATATAGTGCATTCTAAAAAGTGCATTTATTCTAATGTGGTTTATGCGCTATCGACGAAGTAGATTTAATTCAATACAATAAGTTTAAATGAAATGCAAAATGCATATAATTTAATATTCCGTACAAGGAAGTCATGTGTTGTACACATCAGATTTTTTTCATTGAAGACAAATAGAAAAAAGTCACCATTCATACTTTCAATTAATTTAAATAAAGTGCATAAACCACATCTGGCATTATTATCGCTTATAACAAATATGCCAAATTTTAAAATGCACTAGTATGTAAATACATGAAAAAGATATTTTAAAGGAGATGATGTAGTTAAGATAGCTTGTTTACGGAAAATTACTAGTGAAGATCCTAATCATTTAGAATCTCAAAAAACGTCTCACCCAAAGGTAGTACTAGTTAACAATTGACTAATGTAAGTCATGAATGAAACAAATGCAAAACAATTTGATAATAAACAATGATCTTCTGAGTAAAATATTTTAAAATTAAATAATGATCTCCCAAGTTCAACACTTCAAACACAACTTATCAAGAGAAAAGTGATTTGAAGCCTTGTACCTAGTTGATCGTTGAGTTTCGAATGTAGGTTTCATTCCTCTGAGACATCTGAGATAAAGCACGAAACAAATTTAATATTTTCTCCATTTGGAGTGCAATTTTTACGGTCTCTATAAATATTTCAGATGTCTTCCCTACCCACATTTGCAACTCAAAGGGAACTTAAATGCTAAAAAACTTGGTAAATTAAAAATCAGTAAACGAAAGTATAAGTATGAAATTCAGTACATCCTTAAAAAATTTTGAATAAAAAACTCTAATTTTTTGCAGGTGAGCCTAGAAATTTATCTATTTTAAGATGATGTTGAAAATTTTATAGCTGATAATCCAAAATCTTTTTTGAAAAATTTATAAAAATTATTTTAAAATAAAAATTTTTAAAATAAATCATAAAAAATTGAATTTTATTTAGAATGAACCTAAATTTCAAAATATGAAAGGAAGAATCAAATAAATTTAATAAAAAAAGAGATATTAATAAATATATAACAAATTTAACTAGCACTGAATAGCTAAAATTTTGAGAGCTAATTTTTTAAAAACTACTCGTGTGATTTTTACAAAACTAGGCAGTTTGGCATAATTTGAGTCGTAGAATCAAAATATGGAAAAAAATGGCATGTCATTTAAAAAAAAAAGTCTGATTTTATGCCAGAATACCTATATTAGAACAAAGTTATATATCTAATACATATCCTAACTTGCGCTTTTGAGACATGGAAAACGCAAGTTGAATTTTGTCAACAGGCCCAGTAGAACGGGAGATGTAGAACTGTTCCCCCTTTTTTACACAGTGTACAAAGAATGATTCCCAAGTAGATTCCGCTGCTAGATTTTAAGAGTTTAAATGTATTAAACACTGTTGCAAATCTTGTATTATTGTTCTGATTATACTTTCAAGCACTACTGTAAAAAGCTGAATCATTAGAATGTTTTTCTTTTGCTTTTACTATCTAAACCCATTTTATCCCATTGTCCTATTTAGAGGACAGTTGAAAAATATCACGTGGAAATCACTATTTGTTTGTTGCGAATATTTTGTTAGCTGGAACATGCAGGGATATGTATTAGCTTCTGCTAGCATGAGTTATGGCTCTCGCCCCCTCCTCCTTCCCCTGGGCATTTTATCTATTCATCGCATTAATGGGCGTGGTTTGTATCATCTGTTTGTGGCTGCATAATTCTTTTTCAGTTTACTTTGGACATTTCACTGGGCATTTTTTATGTGATAGTACTCTTTCGTTATCATTCTGGTGGTAAATTAGAGTTATATTATTTTTAGGTAGGTTCTAGCTCATTATTTTTTAACTGTCCTCTAAATAGGACAGTGGGACGATACGCATGCAATCGACTCATTCTTTCTCCCTTTCTAACTAAGAGTAAAAAAAACATTTCTCTTCAAGTGTTTTACTCCTGCTGAGTTATGTCAGTACAAAGGTTTCTGAAGTTAGAGGAAGCATTGGATTTACTAAATAGTTTAGATTCAGATGAGAGCGACGTTGAAATTGCTGTGTTATCACCAGATGCTAGTGAAGTAACTGACGAACGTGAAGGGAATGAGAATGAAGTAAATACTGGGGATATTATTATAAATGATGTTCCTGGGTCTCTGGAGATTAGAACTGGAGATATTTTCGAGCCTGAACCATCCGCAATCTCTAGTGTTTCGACAACAAAGAGCAAAAAAGAGGCTAAACGACTTCAGTCATCTTGAATAAAAAATAAGTCACCGCAATACACAAAAAATGGAAAATACAGGCTGAATCAACTACAAGTGACTTTCTCAAGCAGATGGAAACTGCACTGAAAGACAAAACTCCATCAGAGCTTTTTGAGCAGTTTTATTCCAGTGAAGTTTACGATCTCATTGTAAAAGAAACTGTGCGATATGCAACAGATGTAAAAAATTAACACGATTTCTTTACCACTGCTGATGAAATACGTGATTTTGAATGAATTTTGCTTTTAACTGGTTATCATTCAAATACCTGTGAACGTGACTACTGGTCAGATGCCGAAGACCTTGGCATTACCCTGGTGAAAAATACCATGTCACAAAACCGCTTTCAAAAGTTGAAATCTTATTTACAGTCTGAAACAGTTTATCCAAGGTAAGCCAATTCGTTTTGGATATAAACTTTGGGCTCTCTGTGGAAGCGATGGATATTGTTACAACTTTTCTCTCTATTGCGGTAAAGAATCTGATGCAAGAAATGATACTCCTCTAGGTACTCGGGTTGTGACGAAATTAACAGAGAATATCGTAAATCCTTCAAGCTACACTTTATATTTTGTCAACTTTTTTACCAGCATTGATCTTTTGAAAAGTCTTTGTGAACAGGGTTTTCGAGCTACAGGAACCATATGAGAAAATCGGATAAAACATGAGTGTCCTCTAGAAGAATCTAAATCTATGCAGAAGAAAGAGGCACGTCTGATTTTGCATTTGACGAGATTTTCCTGGTGCGATGGAATGACAATAGTACTGTTACTGTTGCTACAAATTTCAGCATTTTAGAACCATTTTTGATGTGAAGAGACGAGTAAGAGGACACAAAGATAAAGTTAACGTGAAGATGCCGAATTTGATAAATTTTTACAACAAACATATGGGCGGTGTGGATCATCACGACTTTTTGGTTGGACTTTATTCCATTAAAATTCGTGGGAAAAAGTGGTACTGGCCATTTTTTATACGTTCATTGGATATGGCTATGATAAATGCATGGATAATTCACAAAACTCTCAACAAAAATGAAGCCCTAAACTTAAAGGAGTTCCGTAGAGTTGTAACAACAGTTTATCTAAAAACATCTGTGATAAGAACAAGAGGTAGAACTAGGATCTCGACTGTACCTTCTGGTGCAAAAGAAGATGCCCGAAAAGACAGCGTTGGCCATTTTTTACTAAAGCGAGAAAAACAGCATCGTTGTCAAAGAGAGGGCTGCAAAGGAAAACCCAAAACATACTGTGGGAAAAGTGACAAAACACTTTGTCAGGCTTGCTTTGGACCTATCCACCAAATAAGATTAAAGGGAAATTCAACTGAAAATTGAACTATTTTGCAAATAAGATATTAATATTCAAATAAAGTAAAATTTTGTATTTGGAAATCACTTTTCATCTTTGAAGAAAACAAGAAAACATGTAAGCGCAAATTTTATCCCCTTTATCCCAGTGTCCTATTTAGAGGACGGGTCAGATTTCTTATATGAAATATATATTTTTTTCAAATTTTGCTATATTTAGTTTGTTTAGGTTGAATTAACTTTAGAAAGCATGATTCTTCTCAAATCTGAACAAAATAAATAAATTGGGATAAAATGGGTTAATTTACATACCTATCTATCTTATTTTAATTGCTACTACTTTAATCTATCTGTCAGTTGTTTATACCTACTCTACATGTTAGAGCTTACATGCACTGTTTCCACCCACATATTTTAATACAGAAATTTACTTCTTTCAGACTTCTTTACTCGCCTTTACATTTTTGCCACATACTTTAGAATCACCCCACATATGTAAACACATTTAATCAAAACTCAAATTTTACAAATGGTTATTGCTTACATTCAGTGTAGTATATCAGTTATTGAGATTAGATTTCTCCCCCCCCCCGTTATAGAATGATGCACAACAGTTTCTTATAGAAAAATTTATGCAGTAGCACTGCCTATTGGTCACAGTTAAATTAAATGCTATTCTTATCTTTAATGACAATATTCTTGATTTCAAAATTTCCACCAGTATCTGACTGAATAAAGAGTTTGACCTGGATTTAAATTAACAGATGGCTGCATGGGCATTTTCATAATTTTCTCTCTACGCAACATGAAAACAAGCCAGTTTCTTCCGGGAAGTCTTTCACCAGGGCATCTTTCCCCTTACGCATATCCTTCCCCTAAGCCCTGTAGTTTACTTTACCATAATCCAATAAACAGAAAATCTTGTTTCCAGTAATAAGAAATAATTTTAATAATAATGAAGTCAAGTTTTTAATGTCATTTTATTATTCCATTCTTTGTTTACTGAGGTAACTAACCAAAGGGATATATTTCTAATGTTTATAAAGATTTTAACAAGTTCAATTGCACTAATAAAGTTTTCTTATGGAAAGAATGAAGTTGATGCATATCTGTTTTTAGAGAAAATTGTTTGCCA
Source organism: Stegodyphus mimosarum (assembly GCA_000611955.2). NCBI lineage: Eukaryota > Metazoa > Arthropoda > Arachnida > Araneae > Eresidae > Stegodyphus > Stegodyphus mimosarum. Next base: position 111,737 of record KK113180.1, read on the forward strand.
AATAGTGTCTTATAATGAAAAAGATCAGTGAAATTAGAACAAAATAAAATAATAAGCTTCCCTAAAATGCATATTAATTGTAATTCTTTCCATCTATTTGATTAAAACTATAAACAAGCAAAGTTTCATATTATGTTCAACTCCCAAGTATGGTAAAATGGATTCATTACATGTGCATTTTCATAATTTCTCAATATACACCACAAATAAAGCTAGTTTAGATATAAAGCATTTACTTAGGTAGTTAGCATAGTATCACTTACCATTACATAACTACTTGCTTTCTGATAATATATATAATACAATAAATTATAATAAATAAACACAAATAACAGTATATATATATATATATATATATTTTAAATCTAAGCAACAAACCATACTTTTATTAGCTGCTTGAGAGTTTGATGTTCCTTCTGAACGATTTTTTGCTAACTCTTCCTTTACCACAGTTTCAATTATAGAGTAAAATTCATTCTGAAGTTTTCTGAAAAGTATCTGAGAAATAACTGTGTCAACAGTGTATGCCATAATGCTGATCCTGAAGAAAAAGATTAGAAACAGAACTGTTTAATTTGTTTTCCTCTACACTGGGCTGTATGATTAACAGTATATAACAAAAAAGAATAGAATATAAAAAATGAGTCTATAAATATAATTTTTTCGTCAAAAAATTACTTATTATAATAAAACATTGCAAATCATTTTGAAGATTTAGTCTTCTAATATGGTTCTGAGTGTCATTATTCTAATATAACACCTAAATAAAGGCGTTTTTAACTTTTTAAAGATTTTACTGTTTGATAACCTCATCTTTCAAACCATACTTTCAGTATCTACTTTGTATTTTTTACACTATTTGTGATATTTTGTACACTTAATTCTCAGCTTCTGATAGTTTAAAGTAGCACTTTTATACATACAGAATGCATTTTTAACTTTGGTACGCATTTATAACAGTGTTATTTAAATTTTTCTGTGGACAAACTGCACCTACAAGCTAAAAATGGCTGAATCCATGTCAGACAATTCCCAGTTTTCAATAGCTTCAACTCTGATTCCTATCTTGCCATATAAACAGGAAATGCCCATTCATAACTTTCTAAGCTTCACATAAATCATGAATTTAAAATTCACAAAACTGTTTATCACAAAAAAATAAATAAATAAATAAAGAGCTAAAAACCGCTTAATTTCTCATTATCTAACAGTGGTGGAAAAATCAAAACTAACAACAGGACATAGATTACATAACAAATCGGCAAGACAAATGTTGGAGATTTGATTAGCTTTAGTACATTTTATATTATCCAGTTTTGCAAACATCTGTATTTACTGAAAGTTTGAGAATAACATTTCTCCAGGAGATCCAGCAAACAACCAGTCTGTGCAAGCTCAAATATCAGAAAAGAATTCAAGTGCTGATTCCAGATTCCAATGACGGTCCTGCACAACAAGCCTATGGCCGATATGTCTCTGGAGGAAGATTCACCTCAGCAGAGGAGGCCTCTCAAATATCAGAAATCTGCTCTGCCTAAGCAACGAATGAGGGGCCAAGTGGAAATAGCAGGGCTGACAATGAATCCACAGGCTAAAAAGTGGGTTGCGGAATCACCGTTTTTACAAGCACAAGGTGAAGGCAAAAGATACCAACAAAGGACCCCCGAAGAGGAAATTTCCAATCCAACCAGAGTCTGAAACAGGCCCCAAAAAATGATTTTGGGTGCACCAGACCAAGATTTATCTGACTTCAAAGAAGTTTGTAGCCAAGCAGATGGGTGATTACCAGAAAAACAAAAGGTAAGTGAAATTTATTTTTCATTATGTATTCAATTTCTATTTTATATTGAAAAGTTCAACAGTTGCTATTTATCATAAGTTTTGCCACAAGTTCATTTCTGCTGTTGCTCAGTAGCAAGAAATTCTGGATTTAATTATGCATTTATTCGCAATGATCTTAAGTTTAGCCAAAAATGAGAAATTCCAATTTTAGTTCAAGAGACTGTTGTTTGAGAAACTTTTCGTGAAATTGTAAAGCAACTTTAAGCCATTCATATACATGTGATGTAAAGTACAACTGAATAATTAATTTCTCAGTGTGTTACTTTGTAAATGTTTCATGAAGTATGTTTAATAGTTTAGTATTGCAAGAATAAAATTTTATGTTAATCTGTATGTTAAACTAAAAGTAAATGCTAGCATAATTCTAAGAAGTGAAATCTTGAAGTATGAATGAAATGTTTAAATGCAAGCCGGTGAAGTAAGGTAAAATTAAGTTAAGGCAAAAGCTAGCAAGTATGCATGTAATTAAAAGTTAGGCTTTAAAGCCAAGAATAAAGTTAATCACCTGTTTTGTTAGCATATTAGGTGCAGTTTTGAAATTAAGATGTTTCTGCGGTCTAGTGTGTCTAAGTTTTTAACATATAGGATGTCTGTTTGATGGTAGCATTGTCACACTTACACAAATAACATTTGCTCATATATTTTAGTACAATTTACTGGAGAGCAGAGGGAAGGAAAATTTAATTCTAGAATAAATGAAAATATATCACAGCTTCTGATAAAATTGAATGGAAGATTCAGATAAAGTGATTTGAAGACAAAATGATGTGAATTCTGTTGAACACTTCTGCTACAACCCTTTTCTTTCCAGATGACTGGAAGGAAATACACTAGTGCGCAAAACTTAAGCAACAATGTAAAAATTTAGCAGATAGCCATGAAACTGCAGAAAAGGGGGTCTGGAGATCAGTACAATGAATACTTAAGTCAGTAGAAATGTCATGCGTATGCAAATATCAGGAACGAAACATCAGAGGCGATGTGAGCGTACACAAAACGCGTGATGTCGGCGCGCAGCTCAACAGTAGAATAAAAGGAAGGACAGATGCAATTCAACCTATTCGCTGCAAATGCCAGTGAGTCAGTTCGTGAAATATGGCTAGAAGAAATCACCTGGACGACTTCACACGTGGAAGAATGATCAGAAAGCTGGAGGAGGAGCGTACTGTCACCAGTGTAGCTGCAGAGTTCGGAATCAACAAAAGTGTCATTTTGTGTGCTTGGAAAGCATTCCAAACCACAGGTAGAGCTGTTAGAAAGGTTGGTGGTGGCCGCAGGGGATGACCAATATATCGTCCTGCAGGCGAAAAGAGGCCGACAGCAGTCAGCAAGCACCATTGCTCATCAACTCTGTACAGCAACGGGGCAACAAGTGTCACGGTTTACTGTGGCCAGACGCCTTCACAAAGTAGGCCTATTCGCCCGCCGTCCTGAACGCTGCCTCCCGTTGAAAGTTGGCCACCAACGCCACCGTTTACAGTGGTGCAGAGAGCACAAAAAGTGGACAACTAATCAATGGAGTCGTGTCCTCTTTACGGATGAGAGTCGGTTCAGTACCAGAAGCGATTCTCAACGTGTTTTGATTTGGAGAGCGGTCGGGACCCGGTTTTATCCCAGTTACATCAAGGAAAGACACCGTAACTGTGGTCCTGGAGTTCTTGTCTGTTCGTCTGTTCCTAGGTGCCACTGGCCCAGACTCAACTTTTATGGATGACAATGCACGGCCACATCGGACTCTTGCTGTTGAGGAGCTACTGAAAAGGGAAGATATCACTCGAATGGATTGGCCAGTGTACTGCCCAGATTTAAATCCCATCGAACATGTGTGGGATGCTTTGGGGGGATGCATTGCAGCACTCTTACATCCTCCGGAGAACACCCAAGAACTCAAACAGATGCTGATTGAGGAATGGGCACTCCTACCGCAAGAAATGTCGCACCAGCTAGTTCTGAGTATGTGGAGACTGTGCGAAGCAACCATTGCAGTGAGGGGAGGGTATATCCCATATTAAGGAACATCTGCTTGTTGTTCTTTCTCTTGGATAGACAATCATGAGTCACGACACTATGCGTTCAATAAAGCTTGTTTTTGCTTGATTCCATACCGTATGCATTGTATTCCTTTTTCAGCTCCGATGCTTTTGTCATCCTTTACGTACATAATACTCTCCTTCATTTCTGCATTTCATGTCTCTCAGTTGATTTCTCGTGGAGTTATGGCAAAAAAAAAACCTGCTGTTGCTTAAGTTTTGCACACCTAGATGCTATTTTTATGTATGATGAAGAATTACATTTTGAAGTTCCAGATATTATAAAATTAGACTGTTAGTTTGTAAGTTTTATTGCTTATAAAAAGGGCTCATGGTTAGTTAAAAATCAAGATCTTAACAAGGTCATTAAAGACCTTTGTTGTGATTAATTCAATTCTGGTAGGTAAAAGTGTAGGTTTTATAATTTGTTTAACCAGTTATTTTATGTTATGAATCTTTACTGTTACTTACCTCTTTCCATTTTCCTGCCAAAATGCAAATTAGGTTGACATATTTAAGGGGAAGTTTGAGATTGTGAAGTCAGAACATGTTTTGCCTAGTGAAGCCCACATTACTAAGGTAAACATTCCTGTCTTTGGCCATACATTGTAATTACCGACAGTATTTCTCACTGGTGAAGCTTTATGAGCCAACTTCGCAATTAATTTACTCTGAATAGCCTTTGGCTATTAGCTATTTAGATTTACAGTGAATTTCTATTTTGAGTTCTAGCCATAAATGCTGGTTAATATATAAAAGCACTAGGCGTGCCTTCCATTCACCTTACTTAGTACTTTGAAAACATAGAGATAAGTCATTTACAGTCTTATGAAGGATTAGTCACAAGTTACATCTAGTAAAAGGCCTTCTGAGCCTTAGGTTTTAATCTGAAATAAAAACTTACAATTTTATTAAGATTAAAAAATGTTGCCTTAAAAATAGGTCATGGCTTAAAGTTCATCAGATTCAGCAGCTTTAAATTTGTTATTAAAAAACTACCAGAAAGAAGAAAAGAAAGAAAGCGTGAGAGATCTCAAGTGTTCTATTTGGAGCAGTCAATAAAGCAAGTTATAGAAGTCAAAGCCGAATTACAAACATATAGTTTGGTTATCAAATCTCCTCTTCCTCAGTTTATTAAATTCTTATTTATTTAAAACACTCTCCGATTAAAATTTTAAAAACTAACTAGACCACATAATATAACTATAAAACATAAGATGTAATAAAAGTGACAGCTTTTTCTAACAAACAAGTAACAAATTATACTCCAGTTGCACAAAAGTTGAACAAAGTCTAGTAGCTTAAGTAACAAATTAATCCAGGGTCAAGTAATGGAAATAAAATGCAAGAATGAATTACGTGTTAATAAGGAATTAATTTAATTCTTAATATAAAAATTGAAAGAAATTAATTCTTTATTTCACCTACAAAAATAATTCCTTGTTTTGACACTTTCATTCCAATTTTTACTACAGAATCACTCATTTTCATCTTGAAGCAGACATCTACTCTAAGTTTAGTGCCACTAACTGTATGCATCACACTAAATTTATTATATTAAAAAAAAAGCATTTTAAAAGTTATCATATGAATTATTTCATATATTTAACTATGTATAAAAATTATTTATAATTTATCTCAGTTGTAACTCATTATTAAAATGAACCCATGAAAACGAGAAAAGCAAGAAACTTTTCACCCTCCCCACTTTTATGAACTTCTTATAAAAAAAGTAGAACTCCGGAAGGTTGGGCGGGGGAGTAGATGTAGGAAAGCCCAGAAAGAAAAATCAGTAAAAGTAAGATAAGCATTAAAAACCACAGAGCTGCAGATTAAATCCGCAGTTTCCAATATATTTATCAGGAAAATATCAAAGATGATCATAAGTTCCCAAATACAAATTTAAAAACTACTAACATAAAATTTGAAGCTGGAGAAATTTTAGAAGACTTACGGATCAGTATAAAGGCTTAGAATTATTTTCTACTCAGTTAGGAGCAAAGATGTATTCAGATTTTGTGCAGTATTGCCATTCATTTGGGAATGCTTTTTTTCATTTCACTCCTTTCACAAGCATGTTTGGTTTATGCAAATGTGTGTAGAGGAAGCTGAACGAAAAGTGCGGTTATATGCTACAGTCCTGAGAACAATTTATCATATGGCGATTTTTTGTATTTTATTTAAATTTCACCGTTAAAATTATTTCTATTTACTAATATCTTTTTATGAACTTTTTTTAGCTTCATATGAATATAACCAATGCTAAAAATAAAAGTACCTCTCTTTTTACGAAATAATTAAGTTATTCTTTCAAAATATTATCAAAACTTACTCAGCAATTATAGTCTTCCGGCGTAAACGTTCATCATCAGCCACAGGCACTTCACAGAAATCTCCTGCAGTTTTATCTATAAGTTTATTTACCATTTCTTTGATTTTCTTGTAGCTAGGCTAGAAAAAAATTAACATGCTTAGAATTTATACACATGTTAAACTATGCTGTATTATAATCATGTTAAAGTATGATATGACTCAATTATATAAAAAATTATATTTTTACCATTTTCATTGCCATAGCAATATTATAGAATATTACAGAATTTACTTGGTAATTTACTTGATAGACGACTTTCTCTTCCACCCTATTTTCTATATACTATATTCTTCAATCTGGTGTTTTAACTTTTAAAAACCATTTCATTGTCATTTTTTTTAACACATTCTTGACTTTGTGCTGCCTTTAATGGTATCAGGCTCTTTCCCATTTCCTTAATAGTCTCTCCACTGCATTCTAAATCTCTAATAATAATCACATACATCATCAGTACTAGCCGTTGAAATATTTTGAACTTTCATAACTCATTAGAATCATTAAAATCATAGAAATGTTGCCTCTTAATCTTTTAATCATAACTGCATGCAGAATAAAAATAAATGTAAACATTATAAACCAACAAAATGTTATACAAATGCTCATAGAGCCCCTCATGAGATTTCAATTAAACTAGAGCTTCTATGAGCATCTTGACAAAAGAATAAAAATTCACAAAAGATTTAAGACAGTAAATGAGAGCATTTATTATCCTTCATCCCCTCTAAGCATTTCTGCCAATGGCAAGCAGTTAAGAGCTAGTAGATATTACGTTTTGAACAACACAGAGTGAAGCTTTTAGTTTACTATGGCTACTATCACACATACACAAATTTTGGATAAAAAACTGCTTCAAACTTTTTTTTGTCTACTTTACCACTGAAATAAAGATACATTATTTTTTTGTTTAACAAAAAAGAAAAAAAAACACTAAGTTGTTCTTTCCAACAACCAATCAGCTATTAGCATCAAATTTCCCCTCATTAACCATCATTTGTAATGGTGAACTAGCTGCCCCTTTCTATGATAATCGCAAAGTGATCCGTATTTATTGGCTATAATCATTTTATATCATGTGACAAAAAAATTGTTTCAAACGGATGTTTTTAAGAAATGTTTGAAATATGTGATACAACCTTAAATCATATGATTCTACTGTGAAGTTGCTATCTAGATTGTCTTTTTGAAAGCACTGGTAACATCATTTGACCATACCATGCATTGACCCTCATGTCAGAAGATTTATGAGCACAAATATCAGAATTTTTTAAGTATGGCAATGTGAATTCTGATGAATCATCATCAGGTAAGTCTCTAAACAAACTCATTTACTAAATCTTTACTACTTAAGCATACTTAAGTAGTAAGCTTTCTGAACTGGCACGATGGCCGAGTAATGTACACTGCGCAAAAAAAAAATTAATTAATAAACAAATAAAAAATATCTGAAGAGTTTCAGATTTTAAATTACGTTCAAAGGGGCATTTTTTAATGTTTTGTGTGCTACCTTTATTTATTAAATATTGTGTTCTTCGCACTTAAACCATAAAATTCAGTTCAACACCAATATCGCAAAATATTTTTGAAATGAATATATCTCTAGAATTTCTGATACACAGTTCCGCATGCTTTAGATAAAAAGTCTTTTTTTACTCCTCGTACAGTGTTGCCATTGCTCGTTTTTAAATCATTTGAGTTTGTTCATCAAAAATTCATTAAAGTTTTATAAAATATGAAATAGATAATAAACCAAATTCCAAATCCAGGCTTCCAGAAGTGCATGTTTGGGTGGAAACGTACGTTATTCAAAATTGGATGGCTCTAGGTACTGTTGTTTTATCACATTTGGAGAAATATACATATATTTATGCAGATTCTTCATTATTTAATTTCTTTAAATATAATACAAGGCTACAATATTTTGTGGCAACAGCTTGAAAAGTGATTCTGACTTTTAATACTTCCAACGCAAAATCGCAAAACAAAAACAATAGTCCTTCAGGGAGAAAGTCCCTTTAGACTAAAAAAAAGGGACTGTTCTATATCTCCCGTTCTACTGGCTGATTGACGAAATTCAAATTGCATTTTTCATGTCTCGAAAGTGCAACTTAGGATATGTATTAGATTTATATATAGCATTGTTCAAATATAGGTATAAAATCGGAATTTTTCTCAAATGATATGCCAAATTTTTTCCATATTTCGATTCTACGACTCAAATTATGCCAAAATGCCAAGTTTCGTAAAAATCGCAAAGATAGTTTAATAATTAGTTCTCAAAATCAATGTTAATTGAATATGATATATATTTATTAATATCTCTTTTTTTATTAAACTTACTTGATTCCTTCTTCCAGAATTCGAAATTTAGGCTTAATCCAAATAAAATTCACAAATTTTTTTTGATTTATTTTTAAAATTTGTATTTTTAAAAATTTTTTATAAATTTTTCAAAAAAATTTTTGAATTATAAGCTATAAAATTCTCAACATCATCTTAAAGTAGACATATTTCTAGGCTCACCTGCAAAAAATTAAGAGTTTTTTTATTAAAATTTCCTAAGCTATACGTGAATTTACATACTGGCGCGTTTTGAAATTTGGCATATAAGTTAAATAACGTCAAATGTGGTTTAAGCACTTTGTTAAAATTATTTAAGAGTATGAATGATGACCTTTTTTCTGCTCATGTACAATGAAAAAAAGGAAAGGAAAATATGTTGCTATAAATCAAGAAGTTCGCCATGTGAATTATTTTTGGCGCAAACTGGGGGGGAAAAAATGGGCCAAGATAAATTTTTTAATTTCTCCATAAATTTCTCACCAAAAATTACATAATTTAATATCTAGGCATAATCTAAGTCATAGAATTGAAATATGGAAAAAAATTGATATGCTATTTCAGAAATAAATCTGCTTTGTGTCAAAATACCTATATCAGAACAATGCTATATATAAAACTAATATATATCCTAAGTTGCGCTTTTAAGACATGGAAAATACAAATTAAATTTTGACAATCAGTCCAGTAGAACAGGAGATATAAACTGTCTCCCCTTTTTTTTTGCGCAGTGTACATTAGGATGTCAGGTCATTGCAGCAAGCACAGAAGACTTACTGGATTTTTTTAAAAATGAAATTAGTGAACATTTTCCAACAAAATACTTGGGAAATATTTATTACTATTTAGGCATGTGTTTTCAACATGACAGAGAGGAAATCTACTACATAGACCATTGAAGCTACATTTCAAGAAACTGAAACAGTATCACCTGAATAACTGTAAAACATCTATGTTTGCTATTGATCCAAATAATAAAATCAGAAGAAAGATTCAAAAGGTTACAGTAAAGTTAAGGGATATAAAAGTGTTACAGGATTTTGCAAACACATTTTTTAGATTAACATTTGACGAATTCTCTGATTTATTTTAAAGGAAAAAAATATCATTTTGTAGGAGAGAACATTTACCATGGCAAATTGTTTTGTGATGCAAAGTTTTGTAATTCTCTAACATTTTTTAAGCTAAAACAGATTGCTGAGTGCAGGTGGAAAAGGGTATGGAAGTGTGAAAAGATGCTTTATTATGAATGTTTCTTGCATTTTTAATTTTGTTAATTGGTTGCTGTTTTATGTAATTCTTAGTATCCTACTGTCTTTCGCATCTTAGGTTGGTTTAGAAGGTTGAAAAATTAGTTGCCATGACTGGCAACTTTTCAGGAGGGTTGGACGAATAATCAGAAAGTACATTTGTTACTATCGCATTATCCCCACTGTGACAAGAATCACCAGGCAAAAGTCTTATGGTGCCAAAATAGCTGACTCAGAATTTTACAAAAATGTACTCTATCTGGCAACCCACTAAATTTTGGTATTTGAGGGTTAGATATTGGAGTTTGAAGGAAACCCGGGAGTTTGTGATTTCTGCTTGTAATTCATGTGTGGTTTTTTTTTTTTTTTTTCCTTGTAACCGTAACATAGCTGTGGAGTTTGCCTGCAAACAGAAAAGAAAATGTTCAGAAATATGGCATTTTGTCTAGTAGTAGAAGAGTGGAGAAACGCACATCCGATGAAGTTATATTCCACAAAAGATTGAATTGTCCGAGTTATATTAGACAATTCATTCGGAAAAAATGTCTGGAAGGACAGCAGAAAGAACGTTTTGAAGAGATTTTAACCACTTACCAGTTTCATTTTTCTGACATATTGTGAACAAAAATAAGCATATATTTTTTATTGCAAATTTTGTATTCAAATTGATTATGTGAATTCAAATCAGCAATGAAAATTGTTTCACGTATTGCATTTATTAATTTAAGGTCATTTTTAATTACGACAATAATAAGGCATTTTTACTTGAAGTTGGCTTTGTTCTGACAAAGGTACATTAGTGCAAAGAACATTTTGCAGATTTACATTGGTTGATATTTACTGTACAGTTTTGCTAGGTTTATGTCCGAAAAATTCGCCAAGTGGTATTGGTTGTTCGCCAAGTGGTATTGGTTGTTCGTCAAATCTGGAAGCCCGTTGCATGAAATAAATTTTTCGGTAACCCTAATGTTGATAATATTAAAACGAAACGAAACTAGCCTTGGGGAAATTTCTGGGAATATCGGCAAATGTGTTGTGATAAATTGAGAATTTGGCTATTTTTTGTAATAGTAACCCTTTTGCATAGACCAGGAATTTTCAGTTGCACGTGCATAATGTTTTATGAAAGTTGTGCCTGAAAGGTCACTGAAAGTTTGATTAGTATTATAAATGACTATATTTTTCCAGATATGACTATAATTTCTGACTGCTGGAAGGAGTACGTAAAATAGAAGAAACATGGAGTGGAATTAAATTCAGTTTAGCCAGGAGGAAAATGAAGGACAGCTTGCAGTATTATTTGGCCGAATATATATGGTGCAAGAAAGAGCGGGGGGGGACATATTTATGGCTTTCTTGGACACTATTATACGTATCTATCTGCCATTAACAGCGGATGAGATGAGATGACATGATATTTAACTGAATTGCTTATGTGGATGAGATGCTGGTTGGAAACATTAACATATGCACGTGAGGAAAAGGTATGTTAAAAAATTGATGCTTTATTTATTTATTGGTGTCTGTGTGTTAATTTTTGTTAAAAGATTTGTTGTTTAATGTTTTTATGTTAGGAAATATGTATTTTTTTGGTTTGTGTTTGTGTATTTTTGGTTATTTATTCGTGTCTGTGTGTTAAGACAGCACCAGATTTTTTCTGGTTAACACGATAGTTTTAACTTTGTTTTAGCTTTCTGATTTTGTTTAAGTGAAAATAGATCGATGTGTACATGGATAAAGTTAAATTAGTGTGCAATTCTCTGGTGTTTTTTACATTGAAATAGGTCGATGTGTACATGGATAAAGTAAAATTAGTGCATAATGCCTAGTTTGTGCAATTCTCTTTTTTTTTTTTTCTTTTTTAAGTTAAAATAGTCCATGTGTACATGGACATCGAGTTTGTGTAGGCGTCTGATCTCTTGTTTTGATTTTCAGTAGGGAATGGAAGGATCAACACCATCTTGAAATTGGTGCCGATGTTGGCATAAAAAAAGATTGGCACCATCTTGAAATTGGTGCTGATCCTTCATGGTACCAATCTTGGCATGAAAAAGAAACAATTCTCCAAATGGTACCGTACAGTAAGATTACGGTACTGTTAAGTAAAGATTATGGTACGTACAGTAAAGATTAATCCTTACATTTTTATTTCTTTTCAAAATTCAGCTCTGCTATGATATATTTTAAAACAGGGAAATAAGTAGAATCCAATATCACAACTGGAATAAAAATATCTGGTTTCTTTTCTGACATATTTTCTATTACCATTCCTTTTCGAGCAACATACAAAGCCTAACTGAAAAGCAGCGAAACCTGTCTTTGAACAAGTTTTATAATCCAGTCTCTCCTCAACTAGCAGAGACATTTATTAGAAACACTGCAAAGTAAAAAAAAAAGGGAAAAGCCAGCCAAATCTGCAGATTAGTGTAAGAAAATACACTGTCTGAGCGGTATAATGGCAAATCAGGAAAGTCCCCTTCTGCCACACCTGAATGGTGCTCGGGAAAAACTGTTTCGGCTAGACTGCACATTACGCGCCAGTCGCCAAATGAAGTGAAATCGTGCCAAATTTGGTAACCTCTTGGCGGCATGAAAATTGTTAGGATTTAAGGTTACAGTTTATAGCATTTAAGCGGGCTTTTTGAATTTTCATCATTTCACTGTGCTTCTAGTAAATTGTGTGAGCAAAATGGCTGACGCCGAAAGAGTTGAACGTGTGGATTTTACTTATTTGATTCGGTTGCACAATAAGGGCGAAAGATGTGCGATAGAATGGTGCATGAATTATGGTTTGATTGTGAATACGTACGAATGTCCTAAGTGTAAAAATAGTATGAAATTACTTGAAATGAAAGATGCGACAGATTTGTGTAAATGGAGATGTGTGTCCATTATATGTGGTTAAGCACATGGTTGAAATGAGCCGCAGAGTTGGTGTTGAATGAGCGCGGCATTTTGAATTTCATCTCCCTTGTATTGTTACATTTTAGATTGGATATAAACAAATGCGAGTTTCTACTATTTATTATAAATAAAAATTTATTGTAAAAATATAAATTACGTAGTTAAAATTGTTTAACCACTTTTTTTTTTACTATTCTTTTGCTCATGTTTCAGTAGATCGAAATTTTGAATTTTATCCTTTTTTCTTCTGCATTTTTTTTTAAAGTTTTAGATTAAATATGAATCAATGCTTTCTGATCATTTATTGCTCATTTACTGCTTATTACAATTTCTTAAATTTCGTGCTAAAAATTTTTACTCCATTTTGCTACTGTCCTAAAAATGGTTATGAAAAAATTTAATATTGTTGATGCCATAAAATACATAGTTTCAAATACTTTAGCGTTGTTTTTCTTGAACTTCTGTTTTGGATATTTTTGCATGTTTACAAGATTCATTCAAATTCACAACCATCTAATATGGCGATATAATGAGTTAGTGATTTTCTAAAACGTGCGAAAATAACCGATTTGGCAACTTTTCGAAAATGCATCAAACTGGCCCATAATATGCAGTTTTCCCACTGTTTCAAGTGATTAAAACAGATAGGGGCTCTAGTGTAGAATTGGGTGCCCTTTTGATTGGCGAAAAATTTTGTTCAGTTTTGGCGATGAAACCCCATTTTTGGTTATCATGAGAGTTTTAACTTGGTTTTCATGAGAGTTTTAACTTGGTTTTAGCTTCTTGATTTTTTTAAGTGAAAATAAATCGATGTGCACATGGACAAAGTGGAGGTAATGTGCAATGACTAGTTTACACAATCCCCTGATGTTTTTTTTAAGTGAAAATAGGTCGATGTGTACATGAACATGGAATTTGTGAAATTCTTTGACTTCTCATTTTGGTTTTGTGTAGCGGCCATCTTGAAATTGTGCCTTCCTGGCGCCAATCTTGGCGTCAAAAAAGAATCGCCAAAAAAAACAGGGGGCACCCAATTGTAAACTTCTACCCAGATAGCTGAACATTATCTGCTTTAATCACTTAAAACAGCCAGAACAGTGCTCAGGCAAACTGTTAACTGGTTAAAACAGATAGCTGCAAACAGCTTGCCCGAGCACAGTTCTGGCTGTTAAAATGTAAATACTGCCTAGACTGATTTTCTTTATTAAAGTAACAAAATGCATATAAAATGCCACATTTGGCTAGCTTTTTATTTATCTCCGATGTTACGTTATTAGAGAAATCTTGCAGCTCAAAAGAAGTTTATGAACTGTTCTTAGGTGATGATAACTGTGTCCTCTGAATAAGTGCAATTCTCTGATATTTTCTTTTTAAATCAGGTCAGTTGTGTACATGGATAGCAGTGGCAGTTTGCTCTTCAATGCCCAGAATTCTGCAATTCTATTATATATATATATTTTCCCAAGTTAAAACAGATCATTGTACACAAGGACGGAAGACTGAAAAAACAGAGATACATGTTTTATTATCGGTGTTTACTGTACTTTTAGGTTAGTTTATTTGTTATTGCTTTAAAAAAATTTGGGTGATTCGTTATGGATATTTGCTTTATGTAATTTTCATTGACTCATTATGTATGTTTCTTGCATTTTTAATTTCATCAATTCATTAATGTAAGAACTGAAAAACTTTCTTTATCTCATCTTGTCACCATTTCTTACAATGGCTGCCCTTTCTATAAGTGTTAGGTTGGCAAAAAATTAAAATAATTAAATGGCAAGCAACTTTGTGAGACAGATAGGCAGATGGTGTAATAGTACCAATGATTTTATAATCAAATGTACCTGCATATATTATGTAGAAATAATTCTAAATTTCAGTTTACGTGACCAGTTTAATAAACAATAATGAATACTAAATATGGAATTTTAAAATGTATTCTTCTTAATACATTTTAAAGGTTTTTTGACACCAAATAGGGCTGTTTTCTAGAATTTATGAACTATTTTGTAGACACTAAATATGCAGATTTCCCAGTAAAAGTTTCAAATAAAAATTAATATAATGTATGGCAAAATAATATTTTAAAATTCTACTTTTCTAATTTACATTATTACCTTATTCCTTTTGATTTTTATAATGAAAAATCAAAAAATGATCTGCGGTCAAAATCTTTAGCAACTTAGCAAACCACAGGTTAAGATAAAAAAATCTTTTTATGTCAACAGCGGCCAACTTTTCTATATCGAAGGACCAATGTACGATCTGCATTTGTACCGCTGGTCACAGAATGAATTTTGTTTCGTCAATATTTAAGAATATAGAAAAAAAACACAAGTTATTCCAAGTAAGTAGCCCATCAGCATCATTTCTACTTCTGTTTCACGTATTTTTACTGATATATATAACAAATTTAAAATAACATTTTGCATTTAATTTTTAGTAAAGTATAATGACCTTACAATTTAAGACTTAATATGCAATATAATTTATTGAGAATACTCTCAGCACCTATACAAATCAAAACACCAGTTAATTTTCTGTCGCTTCCTAAAACAGAAATTCTGCTGACATTAATATGAATTATAATGACAAACAAATTTCAGCAGTATTCCGTTTGTTAATGTTTGCTAGTCACACATACATATCGATACTAAAGACCTGTGTACATATATATTAGCAACATTATTAATTTGATACAAGCTCTGGTATTTACTAGAGTTCATAAAATCTTATTAATAAACATATCTTCGATTTTCATAAAAGTGTAGCACGAACAGTTTCTCTGTGTTTTACAAAAGGTTTAGTGCCATAACAGAGTTATTGTTAATGTTGACAGTTTTTGCTTCAAAAACCTAACATTTTTTAACTGCAGCCATGAATAGTTCTTAATATGTTTAAATGTTTATACCTGATCTATTTTCTAACTAAAGTCAGTAAGAACTATAATAAAAAGTTTTTCCCAAATTAATATCCTTGTTCTCTTGATAAAATATCAAACATACTATACTTTGGAAAACAAGTAACATGACTTAAAACATTGTTATTGCAATAAAACTATTATAATAAAATTATGTAAATATGCAGTATACATATACTGACATTTCACAAATTTTTTATAAAGAAATGAAAATGTATTACAACTTTAAATATTAATGAGCAGTGAAGAAATTGTTTTCAATTTAAATTATTCATACATATCTAAATTGATTTTCATGCAGTAATTTTATGCATTTGCTATGAGTATCAGTAACAGTAACACCACATACCTTTTCCTTAATGCCTTGAATTAAATCAAACCACAGGTCTTGCATGAATTTCTTTGACTTCAGCGTTTCATATACATGACTAACGGTAATATCATCAAAATGTGATTTTTTCTTCTCGGGCTTCGCCATGTTCTCAATTTATCAGCCTTTCGTAACGGTGAACTCGATAAAATCGGTGATTTCCTGCAGTAAAGGAAAATAAAAGCAACATTAACGATACGTCAGAAATTTTATACATATAATACCATAATGAATTATATAATTACTTTTTACTTTTCTTTTACATATAGTAAATTACGCTACATGAAATAGGTTCTTCTGCGCCGTATCGTTTACTTAGGTACTTGTAAAGAGACAGTTAACGCGAATAATTTGTAAAAACCGGATAATTTATTTTCATTATAAATTTAGATGTTCTTAAAATATTTGTTAGAAATATTTTTTAGAAAAAAAAAAAAAAGCAGTTAGAAAATGTGCATGATTATAAAGCAGAAAATTATTCTTCATTAGACATTTGGGGCAAAATCCCCAGAATTAGTGTCCTTTATTCTGCTTAACACAATTACTTTAATAACATCTCAATTTCTCAAATGTATTGCATTAAATTATTTTTTTAACTAAAAATATTGAAATGTCCAGTTATTTGAAATATTCAAAATTTAAATAAACTCATGCTAAGTTTTGAAATTGCTAGTATTCTAAAATTTTGTACTTTGAAAAGAATGGATATTTAGAAATTCCTTTCATTCTAGAACTCATTTATACAATATTTCTCTGGCAAGCAGAGACAATTTTAATTTTGCTTATGATGTTAATAAATCTTTGACTTTTTAAATATTGAAAAAGAAATGAGATTATAAAAACTGAATGCAATTTTCTTACACTTTGGAAAATTATTTCATAATGCATCACAATGTATAATTTGAATGAATACAAATTTAGGATTGCATCTGATAGCCTCAGAATTTCTTTAAAAAATCGTTGATATGCCGAATTAAGTTAATTATAAGAATAAAGCAGCCAATAAATTTCCGGACGTGAAATATTTACATAATACTTTTACCTACGCGAAAAATATGACAGTATTTTACAATAAAAAATATTTGTTTTGCAATAAAACCACTGTAAAACTTAACATCTTCATTTACAGGAGATAATACTAATACAGTTCATTTATACAAGGAATAAATATCTTTATTTTAAGATTACAAATTCTAAAAAGATATATATAATTCCGTTTGAAATATGAAAGTATTTAAATGTACTAATCAATTTTTACTGAAATCGAAAAAAAAATATAATCTTGTATAAATAAAACTAATTGAGGCACTTTGCTTCAACTAATTACCTATTTCATATCAGTCCTTTATTTATTTTGCTTAAATTAGAACCAAAAAAAAATTACATTTATCAAATAGTAATATAGTTTAAAATGGAATCTCGGACGCATCATATAAATATGATTTATGATGATTTCCCTGATTAAATTGTCTTTCTTTCACACAATAGAGTGTAATTTAGGAAGGAAACTTTTAACTCCATGAAGTGATTTTTCATTAAATATTTTTTATACTTTATTGTTATTCCTATTTCCCTACCTTGCATAGTCAGAATGCACACATTTAAGAAAATAATGTCTTGTTATTAAAATAATTTTTTAGCTTTAATTTCGGGGGGGGGGAAGTATTCTTTAAATTTTGTACCCACAAATGATCTAAAGTACAGACATTTAGAGCAAAAATATTGAATGCAGGCTTTTTCTGTTATTCACAAAATATAACTTACATCTAGACAACTGTTATTCAGAGAAATAAAAATAATAAAAATGTTTTTCCCCCCATTTAACAGTTTTATATTAAAAGTACTCTGCATAAAGCCTTTCCTTATCTGGAAAAATCACAAAAGAAAAAAAATCCTGCCATAATTATCTATTGTAAATCATTCCAATATGTCATTCATTTCTGAAATTTACTGTACTTTTAAATATTTTTATAAATAATTTAAATTTCTGATGTTTGTTAAAGTTATGACTCATTTCATTTTTCTCTGCTTAGGAAATTTCCAATAATCAGTTAGTATATTTTTCTCAGATAAATAATATTGAATTCATTGTATCTACTAATAAATTCAGCTTTAAAACCAATTTATGTGGTTATTCCTTTTATTTTGCAGTATACTTATTTAATTTTATTGCAAAAGAAAGGAATATACTTAATAATCTACTGTTCATTAAACTCATTCATTCATTCTGCTATTCATAATCTTACTATTTCATTTAAACTATTTTTGGTTTAAATAGGTAGGTTGTTTATTATGACAGTATGCATTAGAGAGCTACACATTGTTTTTGCATTGTCTTTAATTTCATTTTAATAGAAAATATTTTTGTTTTAACTCTTAAACAATGCATGTGTGTTTGCTTACTTGAAAATAAAGTCAAAAGGAAGTGTAATATTTTTGAAAAGGTATAGTACTTTTTAAAAGTTATGAATGTATATCAGCATTTCAATAAAAATTTATTTCCGTGTCTTTTCTTTAGTTGTACTTAATTCAGAGCCTAGTTCATAACTAGAATTAGTACCTTATTCTTCAAAAATTAAAAGTTTTTTTACTTAATGAAGAAAAAATTGTGAAACTAAATAATTTACTAGAAAATATACATAAAATTACGGGGTAGTATGTGCCTGTGACTAATTAATTGCTTTTAACTAATATGTAAATAAAATGCAGTAACACTTTCATTCTTAGCAAACATACTTTGTTATTTTTAATTAGTGTTTGTATGATATAAAGTTAGATGAATTAATTTCCATATAAATCTGATTGCAATTGCACGATGTATCTATTGAAAAGGATTTTTTTATATTTTCATAATGAAAGCATGTTATTAGCTAAAAAATAAAAAAATCCCTAAATCTGCTTTAAATTTATAATGCTGCCCAACTGGTATAGCGAATAGTGCCACTGACTGCCATGCCAAAGGCAATGGCATGCAATACATTTACATGCAATACATTTACTAACACCATTGTTTTCTCCTGGTTTGAATCCAGGAGAAAACATGGGTGTTAGTAAATGTATTGTATCCATGTGGCATGGGAGCACTCTAAATATGTGGCAAGCCGAAAGTCCTCTCAAGAGCTTGTGGTAGGAGAAGAGAGGTGATAGAGCCTTGCCCTCGTCTTCACAGGGTGCCCTATATCAAAATTGAGAGTGGAACTGAACTAAATCACTTTGTCATGTGTAAGGTGCTCAAGGCTCTTGCCAACGACAAGCGCATTTTGCGCTCCTTGCCACAAGGAATTTAAATGAACACTGAAAGGCCAATAATTTCAAAAAATAGCATCAAATGAAGTGCTGAAACATTTGAAACTGAACTGTTTCAGGCTTTTATTTCTGCATTATTATATAAGACACAGCTGCACACTGAAAGTTATCTATGTTTGAATATGGTGTGATTATCCGTGCTAGAGGGATAAGTTGTAAATTTTAAAGATCATTGAGAAATTTGCCCTGGTAGTGGTTAAGTGATTAAAGACTGCTGAATACTGATAGTTTGTCCAGGATTTGAACTTAGGTGAATGAGTTGTCTGCTTGACTGGTTTTCCCTTTGTATAATGTGAATATAAGCCAGTTTTCTTTGAAAAGTCCTCCACAGAAGTAGTCCTTGTATGTGTTGCTAAATTCAAGAAACCAATCAATCAACTTATCTTGACAATGAGGTGATTTAAACTTTATTTTGTTATGTATATAGTGTAAAGTGTTTATCATGACTCTGTGGAAGGCATGTCCACTAATAGAAACTGGTGAATACGTTATCCATGTATTGTATTCTTATTGGTTCATACGATTAGAAGTCAATCATTGATAGGTCACACTGCATGATACTGCAGCCAATTTCAGTGCAGGCTTTTCAAAAAATGCATCAAAATGAATGTCCTATTTTCCAGCCTTTTTATATATCTGAAGTCACAAGATAGTTTTTTATAATCAATTTCAGTCACCTTTAGTGACTACTTAATAGCGATTGCTTTAGTCATCTTCAAGAAAGAAAGCTCACTTTTCCGTATATATTTGCTTTTGAGGAAACTGACAGTGTCAGATTCTATCCCTATCTAACAGATAGACACTTTATTGTTCGTGTTAATAACACACTTTTCAACCCCAGACCCATCAGCGCGGGTGTCCCACAAGGGTCCCTCCTAGGCCTTATACTCTTCAATATTTACATGAAGATATCCCACACACAACACTCCTGCGATGTATGCAGATGATACGGCAATTCTCACACAAACTGCACCTCTTAGCCCAGTCTTACAAGCACTATAATACCACATACACTTACAGGAGTACTGGCGTCATGCCTGGTAAATAAAAATCAACATAGAGAAATCTGAAGAAGTATTATTTACTAGAAAAAAGATCCTGGGTCTAGATGTTTGATATTCCCATCCCATTGATTAAGCAGGCCTGATACTTAGGTGTTATCCTTGATAGATGGCTCTTCTAGTCCCCAAATATTATTCTTAGCAAAGTTCTGAGTTGGTAACCTTGTCCTCCTAATTGCTCAGAACAGCATTCTTTCTACTGATAACAAAATACTCATTTACAAGACCGTGTTGCATCCCATACCCTACGCCTGCCCTGTCTGGGAATATGCTTGTAAGACTCAAATGCAGAAGTTACAAATTGTGCAAAATATTGTCAATGGTTCATTCGGAACTCAGCAGTCCATCGTAACCTAATCATTTTGGAAATACATAATTACACGGTTAAATTAGCTGATCCTTTTTTCAGGAAAATTCCTGAAGTTTGCAACTCTTCAATTCATATTCCTGATTATGATTACAGCCTCCACGGAAATCACAGAACGCTGCTTGCAGTATTAAGAAACTTAATCTAAATATTGATTAAAATATTAATTTTATATATTGAAATAATGTTCTTACTGTAACCTCTGTGCCAACTGCACCCATGCAGTGCCTCTATATTCTTGAGCTGATACTGTATATGTGACATAGACCTTTTTTATGTTAATTTTCTACTCCTTTGCATTAATTATATTATTGTTTGTGTATTACAGTCTTTTACTTTAATTTATACTCTCTACTAGGCACACCTTAAATTGTATATATATATTGTTAATGTTTTTGTTATGTCATACCAAAGTTCACTCAATTCAACTGCTACTAAAGACATTTTTATCATTGAACTGTTTTTTGCAACTACTGGCATTTCTTTTTACATATTCTTTGGCTGGGCCAGTCTTGGCTTAGCATCTCACTCTATCGGACTCACATTATTAACTTAGAAGTGACTCTACGTGATGTGCCACAGCAAAAACTATTGCCATATTTTTGCTTATTTTTATCATCATAGTAGAAACTCTCAAGAATTTGAAAATTGCTTAATTTGTGTTCCATTGGATTAGTGACATCCACGGCTATCCAAATGGCAGTGAATTGCAGTTCGCCTGAGCCAAGGAATCTCATCAAAAATAATATTAAGATAAATATTTTGTATAAAATTTATATTGTTAATATGAGTTACTATCATCACCTAGTAAATCTATCAGTCTAGAAAACTTTTATACCTTTTTTTCTTCGGGGGGGAGGGGGAGAATTATAGTTTTTTTTTTTTTTTAAGAAATTTTATACAGATTTAATTTAATTACACAAGGTTTAATGGGGTTGTGGATTAACGAGGCTTTGTCTAAAAAAATTTAATCATGTTTATTGCAGAACTATGATAAAATTACTACCACAGACCATCATAGTGAAACATAATTTCTATTCTAAATAGAAAAAGGAGAAGAAAATGCATTGGTTAACAATGCAAACAGCTAATGTCATAGTATTTAGGTATTGTTTCTATGCACTACAGCACATCATTTAATTACATTGAGTACCTACGTAAAAACCCGTCGACCATTTTTGCCTATTAAAGAAAAGACGCCAAACTATGCGATTTTTCGCCAAAATGGAAAAGTCTCCTTCAAACACGCTGAGTTTGGTGTAACCTTGATTACAAGTGTTAGTTATTATTCTTGAGTAAAGTTTAATTTTTTCCCTCTATCAAGCATTTTCGAAAAAAAAAAAAAAGGTAAAATTTGGGCCCTGCCTACTGCAGAAGAGCATGCTGTTGAATATTTCCGAAGTTATGGAATCTTACTGGCCTAAAAAAAAAATGCGTTAATGGCCATGATGTGGCGATATTATGGAAAAAATAATGGAAATTTTTAATGAAAAATTAAATATAAATAAAATGATAATATAATAAATTAAAAAAAAAAAGAATAGAATGTTTTTTCTTGTTTTTAGTAACCGGATTTTTCTTTTGGTTTGGCGCGGGTGCCATCTCTTGTAGTTGATGGGATCTTTCGTACCAAACATTGTTTAATCATCTAACAATAAATTGCTAAAATTTAAAAATAAATCAAGTGCAGAGAGCACAAGCCCTTTGATCAGTTCGCCTCTAATTTGTAAATCCCTTGTTCTTTTGGCTTACTAGTTTATTTGTTCCAAGGGCATTTGAAAGAAGGAAACTTGCTTTAGAACACTGTAAATATCGTTATCATTAAATACAAAGGTGTCTGAAATGGAACTATCATGCCACCACATCAGAACCATCATTTACTTCCTGTTCTGTTGCAAAATGACAGCTACAGAATGTCTTCAAATCATGTGCACAGCTTTAAGTACTAATGTTGTATCATAAGACACTGTGGAAGTTTGGTACCTAAAGTTCAAAAATGAGGACTATGACATTTAAGAAGCAGACCACACTGGCTGGCCTACTGATGATGAGGTCCACCTACGAGAACTTGTGGAAGAGGATCAGTATGCAACCACTCAAGAACTTACAAAAGAGTTAAACATTAGTGCCATATCCATTAACATGGTATGCATCACATAAACTTGATGTTTGATGTGCAAGTTCAATCACTGGGTGC
This sequence comes from Stegodyphus mimosarum, assembly GCA_000611955.2. Lineage (NCBI taxonomy): Eukaryota > Metazoa > Arthropoda > Arachnida > Araneae > Eresidae > Stegodyphus > Stegodyphus mimosarum. Next base: position 134,695 of record KK113180.1, read on the forward strand.
CGCATGAGCTGCCTACAGCAGATAAGGGCAGATGTGTTTGGCCTGCACTAATCTGCTTGGATATCAATGGAAGGACAAAACTGTGGAGCAGATTGTCACTTGTTATGAAAAGTGTATTTACTTCAGCAACGTAGGCTAAAAATCGAGTTGGTCTGCCCCTCGTGACACAGTGGGCAGTATGGTAAAGCACAATTTAACTAACAAAAAGATCACGCTTTGTATTTGGTGGAATTGCCTCAGTATTATCCACAAAGATTATCTGAAAAAAGTAATAGTAAGGTGTACAGCGAGATGCTAGTCCATGTTAATGCTGCTGTCAAGGAAAAACTTCGAACTGAATTCCGGCACAAAAAGGTAATGTTCCATCAAGATAATGAGAGACCACATGTGTCGGCATTCACCAGCTGGACTCTGTATGGACTCGAACGGGATCTTTTGCCACACCCACCATATAGCACCGACATTGCTCCTTTGAACTCGTACACTTTTTTGCACCCGTAGCGACATCTTGCTGGTGCTATCTTCCATTCTGCACAGGAAATCCAAAATGAGATTGATCTGTTTTTGGACTCATGGCCACCAAGTTCCTGGGCCGAAGGCTTTGAAAAACGACCAAAACGTTGACAAAAAATCATAGATTTGGATGGTGACTACTTCTTGCACTAAAGGCACTGCTTTCATGTTTTTTTTTTCTTTCTAACTTTATTCGGAACATGTTTTTGGTGGAAAACTTTATTATTTAGCCCTGAGATGATAGGATAAAGTACCTTTGTATTCCAGTAAAAGATGACACATTTTAAGATAGTCTTTGATCTTAGGTGAATGTGTTACCTTCTTGACTGGTTTTCGCTGTGTATGTGAATATGAAGAAGTTTTCTTTGGAAAGTACTCCACAGAAGCATCTCTTTCCATCAGAAGATAGTCCTTGTGCGTGTTGCCATTCAAGAAACCAATCAATCAACTTATCTTGACGATGAGGTGATTTAAACTTACTTTTTCTATGTCTATAGTGCAAATTGTATATTGTGACTCTGCAGAAGGCATGTCCTCTAATAGAAATTAATGAATGGGTTATCTATGTATTGTATTCGTATTGATTCATATGATTGGGAATCGATCATTGATAAGTTGCACTGCATGATACTGTAGTGTGACCTATCAATGATCCTTAAAACTGATTGTGAATCTTTAAAAAAATTTAAAGGTATTTAATTTTTTTTTTTACTTTAAATGGGAATTTAAAGAAAACCTTAAAAAAAATTGAATACAGAATTTTATGTTAAAACTTTTTTGAAAATCATCATTTGATATTAGAATTTCTTAGAAGATCAATTGGCATGAAAGAAGAAAGTAATGTATAGAAGGTTTTTAATTTTGGAAATATTTTGTGCATGAAATTTATATATTGTTGTTAAATATATATATATTTTTAGTTTTTAAGGTAAGTATATATATATTTAACATCAATAACAAACAAAACAACAATTTGTTATTTTTGTTCTGTTATATAATATAATATGCTATTATTTTGTTGCAGCATAGCACAGTTATTTTTATTTTTTATTTTTGTAAAAAGTAAAAAATTAGAATTTACTTTTTGTTCTTATATAATAAGGAGTCAGCTGTTAAAATTTCCATAACTCACAACTGATGAGTAAAATCTAAAAGAAAATTAGAACTTGAAATTTTTCAAACATTTGTAATTTTGTTGCTAATTAAAAGAAATTTACCAGTTATATGACAAAATTTCTGAATAAGTGTATACATGATCATGATACCATCTCTTGGGAGATAATTTCTTTACAAGACAGGTAAATAATTACCATGTTGATTAAGTTCAAGGGAATGGTGGGCCTAGGATAGTATCAAGACACAAATCTTAGGATGCTTAATATACCTTTGCGTATTCTAAAGCTCTGACAGATTATACTGGCTGACTACTTACCCTTCTATGTTCTTCATACATACTGAATAGATCTTTTTATCCCCTTCCCAGAAAAGCAGTCTACTACATCAATGAGACAATACCACATAAATATAATTTGAAGGACATGGCTAAATTTCCAGGCTATCCAATGACTTTCAAAATGCATGAATTTAAGCCCTATTGAGTTCCTTTCAACACGGTTGAGTGAAACATTAGATATCTGCCAAACACAAATTTGTTTGATATGCTATTACTGGGTGGTGCATTTAATTTTTTAGTCATTTATTTCATATATATAGTCACAAGTATGCATTTATAAACTTAGAAGAGGATAATTCATGTATATATATCTTTGAGAGGAAATGTCAAATAAACCTTCAGATTGCTTAGGTTAGGTTAATTGATTAAAGGAAAGCAACTCAAGGGCTATCTGTCAATGGTGAAGGATGCTTTCATGGAGGAGTTTTTAAGGTAAACTGGCTTGTATTTATGTTAAAATGGATAAAACTATGACAACATCCATGGAGCAATCCTGCTTTTGCCAAGATATAAAGGCTTTACCACTCTACCACTAATGGGACCTTCCAGATTAAAAAATATTGCTGCCTTTGAAGATGTATCAATTAAACATGCTTTTTTGAATTAATATTAGATCTAGTACAGAAGGCACACTCCTATTACAGCACAAGATAAGTCCAAAGCTAAAAAAAAAAACTTTTCTTCATTGCTGTTGTTCAGAGCTCACAAATGTTGCAATTAATTTCATATACCATCTATGATGTTAAAGAAGTACGCTAAAAGTAAAATTTCATGTATGTTTCTTATACTGATTTTAAAATATCATTTTCATTTAATTATACTGCAAATATTTATCAAATAAATCAATGAAATATTACTTAGGAATCAGTGTAATTTAAAAAAAATCATCTGTTAGAATTTAAAAAAGTCAGTTTAAAAAGTCATAGCTAGACAAATTAACAATGGGGGTAATTTTATGTGATACAGCTTTAAAGCATTTAGCATCATTTGCTCTCTCCTTGAAGTTTCTTATTTTTCTTAAACCAAATATCTGAATACCACAATATTTGCTGCTGTAAATCACATTATCTGATTTTCATTGCATAAAAATGTAACAATAAGCAGCTATTGTGATCTATACAGGGGTGGTTGTAGTCCAGATATAGCCCAAATCCAGGATATTTTAGTTTCTCAAATGTGGAATTTCTAGATTTAAGAAATGTAGGTTCTTCCAGATTTAAGAAATGTAGGTTCATTAATTTTCTCAAATTTTGTTTTAGAACAAATATATTATTTAGACATTACATAAATTCCATACTTCTTGATAACTTAATTTTTATTGATAAAAAAGTGGCAAGAATTATAAGGAATTTTTGTAAAAGTTAATCCATTAGTTAGATTATTTGAATATGGCAAAGCATATAATGCTATCTGCCCCAAAGGAGTAATGCCTTTGTGGAAGACTTTCTAAGGAACACTAGCACATATTCATAAAAAATAAACTGACACTTTTATCCAGCCAGCCCATTTACCTAGTTTAAAATCTAGAATGAACTACCCAAATTTAGCATTCTTATTTACTCAACCGTAAAATAGTTAAAAAGTATTCTTAAAAAAGGAGGCATATATAGAATGTTAAATTATGTGCAGGAAAAGCTAATTCTAAAGGACTTTGATTTCATCAAATGTAATGGCACAAATCCTGCTTTGTGTGGTGAAGCAACTCTTTATTTTCTTTAATAAAATTAGCAGATAATATTCAAATGTCTTTTCAGAGGATGAAAACTTTCTGTTAGAGCAAGCAGATGAAACCTACGAAATAGACAGTCACTTCTCTGGTACTGAATGAGAAAAAATTGACACTGTAAACATTTGGGCTAAAAGAAGGTTAAAAATAAAAATAAACAGTATTGATAAAACTAATAAATCTGTTTCACTTACTTCCGTAGACCTACTGTTTAAAGTATATTTGATTGCATGGGTGACACCGCAGCAGAATGTAGAATATCAGTGAACTCTGATAGGTAGAAGTTGAAGCAAAGCCAGCACCCATGCATGCATCTAGGCCTATTAAGTACTGCTAAGCTTCCACCTCAGATGTAATTCTGATGGAAAACATCTTGGGACACAGTCTCAAGGTCTCCAACTCCTCTCAAGAGGATTTTGGTTCTTTATGTATTTTGAGTGGTCCCTTGCCACACAAACATTCATGTCTTCTCTGGGATTTGAACCCAGGTCCTCTGGTATGGTACTCAGTGACACTAATTATCGTCTTATATGGGCAGCCTTGAATATTGACAGCCTAGATGCTAAAGTATATTATAGTAAAGAAAAAATAATAATAATAATGTATAATTTAGTTTATAGGCTTTGAAAAAAATAGTACTTTACTGTTGTTCGGCGTTAACTCACTTCCTCATGCTTTGTGATGCTGCATAGTTCCAATGATGTAGTTATATTATTACTAATTGCAGTTAAACATCTGATATTCGCTTTTTTTTTTTGCTAGATTTTTAAAACACTTTTTTACTAGATGCTGTGTAAATGTAGCTCAAAATGGCTGGTAATTTTCAACTCAGTTTTGATAAAACTAATTAAATCTGTTTTAACTTGCTTTCCAAGACCCACTGCTTAAAATGCATTTAATTATATGGATAATATCATAACAGACTGTAGAATATCTTTGAGCACCGATAAACTGATAGCCTAGATGCTGTGCAGACTCTGAAATTTGTGTTTGTTTCTAATGGCCAATGACTTGCAATTTAATTTATTCATTGGAATGTTGATACCCATTGGTCATTTAACCATATCATACCGAGAAGGTTCTTCAAGTACAGCATAGAGTGTGACTATGAAAATGTAGAAATTCTATCCCAGTTTTGATGAAAACTGGGATAGAATTTCTACATTCTGAAGGTCATTCACCTCTGCCACCAAACTTCTTGAGAGAACTTTCAGTCTGGCATTGCTTTACATAACCCTGTGCCATGCAGACACTATACACCTACAAATATTCAAACCTTCTTCATTTGGGCCAGAAGCCCAGCTCTATGAACTATGCCAGAGGTCGGCAACCTATGACCTGTGGGTCACCAAGTGACCCATTTGGTAATTTCAAGTGACCCACTTTAGTTCCGAAAATAAAGATATACAAAAAAATTTTCTTTTTCCCAAAAAATTTTTGTCGCAAAATTATGAAAGTGCCAAATTTGAATCCAGTAGAACATATAAAAATATCAGTTAAAACCCCACCTCCGCCTGACTGGATATGGAATCGGCCGATAGTATGCGGAATGCAGTGACACTGTCTGAACAAATTGTACCATTCCTGGACACACACGTCGTTATCTCAGTTGTATGTCAGTTATAGTTATAGCATGTGTAGTACAGTAGCACAATACTATTGACCTAGTGAAATAAATAATATTATTTAAAAAAATTACCATGAACAAACAAAAAGCACAAAAGAGATTATTTCAAGATGTGTGGACAGAAAAGTATGGGTGCATCGAAAATGGTGACAAATTGATATGTACTTTATGTACAGATATAATTACCGCCAGGACTTATAATATTGAGCTACACTTTTCTTCAAAACATAAAGATGTGAGTGAAATGGCAAATGAAGATAAATCTGAGTACATTGCTAAACGTGTATTAAATTTTGGAAAACAAAATAAATTCTTAGAATTTTGTTACCAGCAACAATCACGCTACGTCTCCCAGCTTTGTTGCAGCTCTTAGCATTGGTACCAACGGAAAACCATTTACAGACGGCGAGTTTTTGAAAAACGCATTCATAAATTGTTCCGAACACTTATTTAATGACTTCGCAAATAAAAAACAAATAATTGAGAGAATCAAAGAAATGCCATTGTCAGCTAGAACAGTCCAGCATCGTGCTGAAGATATGGCCTAGAATACTGATGAAGAGGTACTGCAATGCTAATTATGTCACAAGATAACTCACAAGATAACAAAATGATTTGTTATCTTGTGACATAATCAGCATTGCAGTTGACGAAAGTACCGACATAAATAGTACTTGTAGGCTTGCAATAATTATTAGATTTGCATCAATAAATAGCTCGAATGTCAATTAAGAACTATGCGTTCTTGCTTCAATGAATGACACCACCAAAGGCATTGATATTTTTTGTCAAGTACATGAGTTTACAAATTTCAAAAATGGGCAAGTATTGGATTTAAAAAGTAAATTGTTTTCCATAACAACTGATGGTGCTCCAAGTATGAGAGGAAAAACTGTTGAATTTGTAAAACTAATGGAATATGAACTTGGCCGTTCACTTTTATCATGTCATTGTATCATACATGAAGAAAATTTATTTGCAAAGGCATCTACACAACAACTTAAGGATGTAAATTGGATTTGTAAAACTAATAGAAAATGAGCTTGGCCATTCACTTTTATGGTTTCATTGTATCGTATATGAAGAAAATTTATTTGCAAAGGCATCTACACAGCAACTTAAGGATGTAATGGAAAAAGTTGTTAAGATCGTAAACATGATAATAGTGTGATCAGCATTAATACACAGGCACTTTAAAGCTTTTTTGGAGGAAATTGAATCGAAATATGGAGATTTGTTATTACATTCTGAAATACGATGGTTAAGTCGGGGCAAAGTTCTTAATAGATTTGTAGAGTGTTTTGATGATATACAAATATTTCTTTACGAAATCAGTGAAAATGATCTCAAACTCAATGATAAACAATGGTTTTTAAAACTTTTGTTCTTAACAGACATAATGAACCCTTATAATGATTTCAATGTACGACTCCAAGGAAATAACCACAAAATTTTGAAAATGTATGAGGAATGGAAGAGTTTTACTTCAAAATTGATATTATTTGAAACTGACATAAAAACTAAAAAATTTCATTTCTTTATCTTGTTAAAAAGGGAACATGAAAAAGAAAATATCGACGAACGCAATCTAAATATGTTCGAAACTTGGATTTTGGTCATTAAAAGTGAATATGAAAGTCGGTTTCAAAGTCTTAAGAAACATCGAGAAATGTTTACATTTATAATAAAGCCCAATGAAATAGAAGAAAATATTATAAATTTGCAGTATTTTGAATATCTAAGATTTGACAATTTTAGTTTAGAAATGATTGATTTTAAAAGTTCAACATTATGGACGAATAAATTCAAGAAATTGCAGAACGATTTGGAAAATACAGAAGATAATCATTTTCTCGTGATATCAACATGTTGAGCATCACTTCCTACGAGGTTTTCATCATTAAAAAAAATTGCCTTCGCCATTTTGTCCACATTCGGGTCCACTTCAGGAGCAGGTTAACTATTGAAAATTCAGATGCTTGTGTTCGACTTAAAACGACTAACTATAAACCAAACTTGACTAAACTGACGTCACAAGTTCAACATCAGGGGAGCCATTGATATCGTAGAGAAAGTTTATAAATAAAGTTTATTCAACTATGTTTGTAATTATTTTCTTAATAAAATATATCTTATTATTTACTAAAATGCTGTTTTAATATGAAAATATCTCTGACCCAAACGTCTCTTTAATACTCGCATTTTCGTTGATTTTGACCCACGGCCAAAAAAGGTTGCCGACCCCTGGACTATGCTGATCAAGGCAATGACTGTTATTCTCATTCAATAAATATACATATGAATGGGATCAGAAAAATTCGGAAAAAATGTCACCCGGAGAATAAAGAACGGAAAGAAGGGCACTGGAAAATTAGAAAACAAAAAATAAGTCACGATTCATTTGCAATGGAGAAAATAAGGCATGTTGAGAAATATCGCTAAGCTGGGTGATAAAAGTTTTATCACAGTAATCATAGCTTCGGACTAGCAGAAACTTCTGACAATGATCGCAAAGGAGATGTGTGATCTGCTGGCTTCTTTGTTACTAAAAATAGAGGGGTGTCCAGCGGGTCATCGTCAGGTCATCAGTAATTGCTCACCTCACACTCCATGTAGTTATAGCCTTAAGCTGTGGTTGAGTGAAACATTAATTGTCGCATAATTGAAAATGAATTCATCTGAGCTTTGATATAAAAGGAGTATTATGACAAATGGTTGTAGATGCAATTTAAAGCCACAGTTTGTGATAAGATTATTACTCAATTTTTTAGCTAATTAAGTGTCGCATTTTTTTTTCCTCATTTGATTTTAATTAAAAGTAACATATTTGCACAGGAAACAATTGTTTAATTTTGCATTTAAGTCTGAATAGGAACACAAGAAAATTACAGTTATTAAAAATTAAGAGGTTTATTCAAAATTATATTAAAATTTTAAAATCTAATTAAAATGGATCCTATAGCCATGAGATCTCGATTTAAACATTTAATATACAATGATCCCTCTTGTTGCGACCTCTTGCAAAAGTGACCAGTATTTCCCAGAGCAGAAATGAACACAAGCATTATCTCTCTAAGATGACCACCTCCACCAAAGACCAAAATGATTAGAAACATGGATGATTTTATGGAGGATTTAATATATTTTATAATGCACCAGTGTGTGATCCACCCAGATCCAGACCATCTAATAGCCCATACATGATTGGCGACCATCTCCCCAAGATGATCAGTTCCAAAAGCGACCGGCATTTCTAAAGGTATAAACAAGCACTTGCACTGAACATCATCTCTCTCAGATGATCACCTTCACAGAATACCAAAATCAACTAGAAACATGGATGGATATTATAACACTTAAAGCCTTTACTCAAGACAGCCCACTATATCCCTGCTGGTTAAATGAGAATTTGGCTGTTTTTACCAACTCAGATTGGTGATATTATTTGGTGAGATTTTAGAGTTCCTTTTTTTCTGGTGCCCTTCCTTTTTCCAAGGTGACTTTTTTTTCCACAAACAAACAGGTGACATTTTTGCCATCAAAAAATTCCTGTTAAGACCTTACTGGTAAAGCTTTCAGATAAAATAGTTGGATAGTTTACCAAATTCTTCCTATTCCATGAGGCATTTTTTCTTTTTACTGGCAGTTTCTAATTTCTGGCATCTGTTAATACTTCCAAGTTCTAATCTAACAAGGTCATAATTGTCTATGCCAAAATGCATTGTTTATCATACTGAACTTTTAACTGTAAGCAAAGAAAAACATAACTTCTACCTAACCCCAAAAAGCAAGGAAAACTTAGCAATTTTTTTTTTAATGTTGAGAAAGCAAAATAACTTAGTAGAAAAGGAAATAATTTTAGTGAGAAACAACTTTATCAAATGATAGAGTGAAACATAAAATAATTATTCATTTAAAAAAATTGTTCTTTTTACTTTATTGAAATTGTTTGAAAATATGTATGTATATGATCACATTACTATTCTGATTGATGTTAAATTCTCTTGAATTATTTCTGCACATAGTTTTCAGATGAGGCCCCAATTACACATCTATTCAAAGTGGCATATAATTTGCTTCATTTAAAATCTATAAGATGTGCTATTGAAAACTATTCACTACACCTGTCTCGATGTTTAACGTTTTACAAGCAATTCAGGACCCAATTGAAAAAAAAAGGAGGGAGGAGACTGGAAATGATTATTTCTTTTGTTGGCTTTTTTTAATTCATGCATTTATCTCTGTACATTTACTGTCATTCCACAAGCATCTTCAGAAGTGGATTTACAAAATACCACAAGTCACAGTTGTGAGAAGCCTCATAATCCAAAATAGCTGCTAAATCCCTTTTCAAATTAAAACAAAAGTAGTATTAAAAAAATGGAAACATATCCTTTGTCTTAAGATGATGGGCATGCAAATTTAGGTGAGATAAGTTTTTCACTTGATATATCTGCTTGTAGTAGCTCTTTAATAAAAGACAGTTTGAAAACTTTTCACTAGTTTCTTTGATTTATGTAAATTTCAATGTATTTAATTAGTTGGTATAAACTTGTATTCTTTTCCTTTTGCTAGATTTTTGTATATCCTTATTTAGCTAGATTGGGGGAAAATATAATTTTTTCAGAGGCTGCCAAATGCTTACGCTTTTTTTTAACGAAAATTTAGAAAAAAAAAAGGGGGGGGATTATGAGAAACTGTAGGATGATTTCTGAACTTACATGTACAATAAATCATACTTATATTTTCCTATAAGTTTCTAAGGTGATAACTCAAGTAACTCAGTATGAATAATCATACAGATTCATAGTAGCCAATTCAGCTTTTAACTGAAATTTCTATAAGGAAATTCTGTTCTTGATTATGGTATTTATTTTTTAATGCCTGTCTCTTTGCTTTGATTGTGCACTGACATGAGCTATTACTGAATTCTTAAAAGTGATATATGACTTATTGAAATTAAGAATATGTGTGTGTGTGTGTGTGTATAATTTAAAAAGTCAAAACTCAAAATATAAGTATTCCTTTTGAAATTGTATGTCAGTGTTTTTTCAGTTCTGGAAAAAAGAAATGAATATGGATTAAAAAAAACTCAGAATATAACATGAATACAAGAAAATACTTTTATAAAATCATTTAATGGATAATATCATTAAAGCATATCAATAGCAATGAAGATGAAAATGTTAAAGATAATTTCTTTGACTTTTTTATTTAGAATTTCAAATTGTGAACTGGAAAGGATTTTCTGTGATTTAAAATTTTGAAAAAAAAAATATACAAATGAAATGAGTAGTGTTGATTCTAAAGCTGATCATTAAATTAAAAGGCACAGTCCCAAAAGGAATTAATCTTGCAAATTTAAATTATAACCATTCAGCAATTTGGCATTCTACAATTTTTTTTAATATCAATCTTCATTTAAAATGCACCACAACATATTTAATATTTTGATTTTTGAAAAATAATACTAATTGAAAGTGTAGAATTCAGCTACCTATTATATTATTTAAGGGTGAAATAATTAAATGTTTATGACAAATGTATTAAAAATCTATGTATTGCATATTTTGTTTTGTCATTTATTATTTGATCTACATAAAATCAATTATATCGCGTCTGAATTGAAGAATGGAAATATGTTTTGTAAAACAGAACCATTTTTGCAGTCCCTTATTTTAGATCAAAACTGCACAAAAAAAGCAGAGATACAGGAAACATGAAAGGAAAGCCAAGTAGCATGAATGGAATGCATTACAAATCTGAATTAAAAGTTGAAACCACTGATGAGAGAATTTGTTAGTTATTTAGAAAAAAGTTGCAAGTTTTAGAGCAACTTTTCTTCCCAATTCAGATGATACCAAATCAACATTCAATGATCACGTATTTCATTAGGAGGCTATTAGGCATGAAGGCTTTATCCTCAATCATCTAGGAATTAAAATTTACATCAAAAAGAGGGGTTCATCTAATAGGGTAAAATTTTTGAAAAGCTGAAATAAAAGCTTTAAAAGAGAACTGCCTTCTACAGTAAAAAAAGGTAAAAACACTGAAGGACTTTAAATTTTGTTTTGCGAAGTTAAGAACCAGAATCAAAATTTATCATTTCAAAAAGTATATTCATTTCAATACCATTTTCAGATCAAAATGGTACTATTTTTCTTCTTCCTTCATTTCTTTCCTCTTTTTAATTTGTTGAACTAAATTTTAGTTTGCAATGAAAGTACATCTTTCCATAATACAAAATAAAGATATAAATGGGCATTATCTTCAAAAAGGTTTTTAAAATGCGATATTAAAAATCTATGCCAATATTAATTTAAAAAAAATCTCTTCATGTCCGCAAAATATTTTGCATAATTTATTCACTGCAAGCAAGATATTTCTATGAACAACAGAAAAATAACAATAAATAATAATGAAAATAAATATTTATTTCATTCTATAGAAAGTATAGAATATAGAATGAAATAAATATTGCGGCGTCGAGTTGTAGGCGCAGACACTGGATGATGCGTTACAGACCAGAGCTGGAGCAAACCGCATGTATTCGTTACCGAGTAACGGGTACAACGGTTGACTCGA
>KK113181.1:4855-51159 GCA_000611955.2 Stegodyphus mimosarum
TTACCTGAGTAAATTAAGAAATTTCTTGAACTAAGTAATCTCTATCAATATTGGTAAAGACACCATGCTCGGTGATTCATTAAATTCCTGTGTATTTTTATGCTGGCCAGCAGAGTTTGATAACTGCATATGAAAATTTAATATTAATTTTTACGGTGTAAATTTTTTGATTAATTCATCTCGGTGCATATTTGAAATTAGCAATATATATATTATAATTCTAAATGCATTATTTTAAATAGTTGTCACCTGAACACACCATAGATCTAGAAATTTAAGTTGAAAGATTGAGTGTCTTCCTTTAATGCTGCAATAAATATCCTTGGTTATATATATATATATATTTGATTCAGAGTTTTTCTTATGATGACTTGTGTGAATGTTTTTAACACCAGTACTCCTGCTTGGTCTTAGGGGTTGTTCGGGTTAGTAATACACAACGCAATGAATTATGGTTTTGATATTATTGTAGACAAATTATTGTAACAGTTAGTATTTAACATTTTGCACCAGAACATTTGGTGCCGCGATTTTAGCACATAACAGCGTGAATTCAAAATAGGATTTTAAATTAAAAGTAAATCTTAGTATTAATTAGTTAAAAGCGAGAAATGCGTCACTACGAGAAGCTCTATTCTGTATAGCCATTAGAGTTTTCGGAAAAATAAAAATAAATCAGCAATATCATCGTCGAGGTTCGAACTCCCAACCTCTCTATTGCTGACCGAACTACTTCACAGTTATATTTTGAGGACTCGAGATAAGGAGGGAAAAAGCCTTACATATTTTTGAAGCAACAGCTGCTAATGGGACCACAAAGATTTACCGTGGCAAACTGATAGCTCAGCCCCTATGTTAAACCATACTCTTCAAAGTTTTATCTTCCAAATTATGGTTAATATGGTTTGCTCTTCTTAAAGATCTTTCTGATTGCAGCTGATCTGGAATTTTCGATTGCAGCAACGTAAAATATGACAAACGTTCACAGAAATAATTTTCTATTCTTTAGTGCTTTCTGTCAAACAACTTTGGTTTTATAGATGTCACCCTGTTCACTAAAACTTTACCTAACTGTAATTAAAACTACTTTTCATCAAATGCAGTGCGTTCATACTCCAATATGAGCAAAATCAGCAACATGAAGAATTTACAGAGGAATACTGCAAAATTATCCCAAGGAATATATGCGTGTTACGTGTTACATTTCCGAATTTGTGACATGAAAAGGTCCAATAAAAATTCTGAATTTTACTTAGGAAGCAAATTTAATGAATGGAAGCAATAATTTGTTAACTACCTTTCTTGCAGTGTAGTGGAAAAGAGTTTTGCACAAATAAAATTTACTACATTACTCGCGTTTTCTGCGCATGCGTTTCTTTCAGAACTATCTTAAATTCTTCAAGAAACTCACCAGTTTCATTTAAAACCAATTAAAAAATTCAACAAGATTATGAAAGCTTTTATGCATGCAATCTCAGTTTTCCTCTAATGCCACTTTTTTCATTTACTTTTATGCCTTATAAATTGCTTTAAAGAATTCAAGCGGATGAAACATTTTTCCTACGTTAAACTCTTTGCAAAGGATGCTCATCCTTTTGAATAGAGTAAAATGTAAAAAGCAATTTAAATTTTTCTGCTCCAAAATGCAAAATAAAATTTCTGTCGGGGATCGCTGACACTTGAAAAACACTTTCAATTTTTCACCGCCTTTTCTACACGGGTTATAAGTTCTTTTTCCAGAGAGTGATGCTCTTTCTTTTTCATGATGGTAGAGGAATTTAAACGCATTCGTTTCTCGAGCTTCTCTTTTTATTACGTGTGTGCTTTGTAGCTGTGATCTTAAATAACGACTTATGCAACGAATATTTAATTACTGCTGTACTGTTCCCAATTTTTCTGCTTTTCAGAAAATATTTTTTTATCTCACGCTAGTGGGTAAGGGAGACAGTGTTTTCAAACAAATATTTCGATAGTGACTTCTTCAGTCAATAAGCACGAATTAGTGTCCCACATCGCAGTTTACTAATTTTACAATGGTAGCTGTCTGTCTATGTGTGAGAAATATTTGGTTCACGATAACTTTTACATCAAGCTTCCAAAAGTTTCTATTTTCAGTATTTAAGCATTCTGCATTCATATAAAAATATAAAATTGCTATATAAATGTTCTGTAAAACTGGAAAACCGGAAGTGGTATTTTACTTGGAGGCTATAACACTTTTTAATGGACAAAAAAGTGTTACTTTACTTGAACAATGTAAAAGGTTTCAATGAAAAGCTGTATAAATATGTAAACCAAAATTTTACTATTTTTGATCCATAGGATCTTTTCTATCCATAGGAACAGCATATTAGATTTTAGAAAAAATTAAACTGGAACTTGAAGACTATGATATGTATAATTATGTAATCCAAACTTTTGAACTTTAATATTTATTCCTAATTTTATCAATACAAACAATACTTTAGATTTTGGATAAAAAAACCGGAAGTGATATTTGACTAGAAGTCTATGACAGTTTTCATATAAACTATATAAATATGTAATCCAAAACTTCTGAATTTTAATATTTGTGACTTTTATAATAATGGAAACAACAAATTAAATTTTGGGTAAAATTGATAAACAAGAAGCGATACTTTACTTGAGATCCATAATAGTTTTCCTGAAAACCTTTATAAATATGTACTGCAAAGCCTTTTAATATGACCTTTATATCAATAGGAACAACTTAATTCCTTTTGAATAAAACCCATAAAACGGAAGTGATACTTTAGTTGAACATATTTGTGTGAAAATATGTATTATGATATAAACCAAACGTTCTCAAATTTGGTTTTAAAAATTCGTATATGTATATACAATGCACATACAATCATGAATAAGAAACAGTGTATAGATTATGCTATATATGATAAACAGATAATGGTACTTTATAGGAACTATTAACAGGTTTTTATGAAAACATACAAAATCACTGAATTAAAAGTTTAAAGTAAAATAATGCAATACATGTTAAGGCTATATGTGTTATATATAGATATTATATTTAGCTATGTCAAACCGTAGAAGAGATTGTTTTTTGTAATAACGTCTCATTAGCAAAACTTCTAAACCCTTGTGATGTAGGCACGCTAGCGAAAAATGCATTTGTTTTCTCTTGTAAAGTTGAGGAGCACAAAAGCAAGTTGAATATTCAAAAACACCTTTGCTTTACTTCTTACTGATTCTGAAACGCACTAGAGTTACTGTTTGGCTGTAATTCCAAAAGTTGGCGGACAATTAATTATTGATACCTAAATATCGTACGAATGTATTAAGTTAAATTTGTTAATGTTATAAAAATAGCATAGAAGGAAACTAAATTGTGCTATACATTTATGTACAAGGACTGCCCTGAAAATAAAGCGCCCATTTTTGTTTTAAAAATGTATTGAACCGTTTCGTACAATTACTCTGTATTCTTCGATATACATCCCTCCTGCACTAGCAAATTTGTTCCAATGCAATTTCTATGTTTTATGCGTTCCGGATGTCCGTCACAAGGATGTCCGTTAGTAACCTCATCGTAGCCGCCTTGATGTTCTCCAAGGTCCCCAAATGCTCTCGTTTGAGGGACTTTTTAATCTTCGGGAACAAAAAGAAGTCGGGCGGGGACAAATCAGGACTGAAGCAATGCAAAGTCTCCGACAGCGTTTTCTCAAGTTTGAAACAAAACTTTGCGTATCGCTGCTCGAGAGTTTTTCCATCTTGATTTCGATCGATCACTCACACAAGGTTTCACTGAAACAGGCACTGTGACTCTCCAGGAGCTCGGAGCCGACTGGCGCTGGTCGCGATGTGTTCCCAAGACTCCACCCACCCTTCCGTGCTAGCGGCAACGCTATGCGACGGATAGTCGCGGCAGAACAAAATGGGGCGCATTACTTTCGAGACAGACCTTGTATTTTAAATATATTATTAAACTCTTAATCATCTAATTAAAAATACATTTTCTGTAAAAGTAGTTTTTCTCTCTTGAAGAACTACTTTTACAGAAGATGTACAACACTTGAATTATTTCTTAAACTGGAGCCACAGATCGACGATCAGCCATTCAAGAGATACCGCACAGTCCAAGTTTTTAGTCCAAAGGGGCAATTTGCCCAGAAGGACTATTAATTTCGTTTTGGCATTTTGCGCCGATTCACTATAAATGTTGATTCCTTTTGCAAATCGTTGCCACCAAATATTAGGGCCCTGTATTATATTTAAAGAATTTAAATAACGAAGAATCTGCATAAATGTAAATATGTTTCTCGCATTGTGACAAAACAACGGTACTTAGAGCCATCCAATTTTGAATAACGTACGTTTCCACCCGAATATGGGCATCTGGAAGCCCGAATCTTGATTTTGTTTTATTGCTTATTTCATATTTTTTTAATGAATTTTCGATTAACAAACTCGACGATTTCAAAGCGAGCAATGGCAACACTGTAGGAATAAAAACATTTTTATCTGTATCTTAAATCTTAATTAAAAATCATCTAAATTATACGTTGTTCAGCTGCTTCAAAAAATAAACTTCATATTAAAAGAAAAATCGAAACATTTGTTTATGCCAGCAAAAATTTAGAAAAAACGGTTTTTACCCATGGTCAACTATAACAAATAAAATAGCAAAATCCAAAATTTCGCATTACCAACCTTTCTATTTATTGAAACAAAAATTAGAATTCGATTACAAAAGACCAGCCGAAAGTGATATTTTACTTAACAGCTCTTTTCTAATTAAATTGTGGAATTGGTGAGTATTCATATGGTGGTCACATGAGTTTTTTACGATTACTTGAAGCCAAGTTCTTGTCTCACCTTCCGACAGTTATTATTATTATGCATGCAGTTACAGAACTGTATTTTTAATTCTTTCTGTTACTGTGTTGCTTTACTCAGCCACTATAACTGTCAAGTACGAATATAAGTAAATTCAAATTCTGAAAGTACAGACATTCCTGTAAAGGAAGGTATTTTATCACGCGATTAGCGAACTGAAAGTTTTGAGACCAATTTTGGGTGTTAAAGCAGAATTTTTCGCTTTATCCTTCAGATTATGGAATTCGTGCATGCCTTCGTGGTGTAGTGGTCAGCACAATCGGAGTGTATTCGAGAGATCCGTGGCTCGAATCCCGGCGAGAGCATTACTCATTTTTCATCTTTTTGTCTTAAAAAAATCCTAATGTTTCTACAGTCTGATATTTTATTTAAAAATCGCCTTTATTTGTGTTTTTGCGCTGAACGTCGCGTTATGTTTCTCACATCTACAGATGTTAAGCTTTGATCACTTGATAATAGTAGCCTAATTCCATATGGGATTCTATCCGATACGAAACATCATACCTCCCATCTCTTACATTGATCAATATCTAATTGTTGTTATGGGAATTGCAATCGACTTTTCGGAAGGATTTCATAAAGCGACATACGAAGTGACAATGATGAGTTTCCACTCATCATTGCCCGAGACTACAGAAATTTTGTCTGGATCATTATTAGGTATCACAGAGCAGCAACACTTGTCGTGCGTCAGAATGCTCAGTGTATTACACAGGACAACGTTTGCGCACATACGTATCGTACGTGCGCGTGAAGATTCTGAGGAGAACAATCATTGGAAACATGTATAAACCGACATACGGAGATAATATGTAAAGAACGATAATCGCAGCCTTGCGCCTCGATTGATGTTATGTTATTCTATTAGATACATATCTCTTTAATCTCTAGTCCACATGACGGATATTTTGACCAGCATTCTTTTATTTCAGTTTTCTTGCCTATAACCCAGCCATAGGTTTCTGGCCTCCATAATGCCAGATTTCAACAGGACAGTGAGTCACCTCATGTTACCTAAACTGATCTAAATTTCCTCAATATGGAGGGTGTTCAACATCCGCTTTTGGCCTAACGTACGGTAATTAACAATCGTAGGGAACCTGGAACGACAGCACTCACCAACTAGTTAGTATGAAAACTTAATACCTAACTGAAGCTGGATAGCCTGCTGCACTCCTAACTCAAACTTTATACTCGGCTTCATGCCCTGTCATGTACAGCTGTTAACTCTAAGAAATGTGGAAGTTCAGGAGATTGATTTCTGCATGTTCTGCACATCAAAATTATTTGAAATTTCAATCTTGTCGTCATTGTATTAAAGTATTTTTGTAAAATAAAGTATGACTCTGCTAAAGGCTTTTCCTTCATGTTGTGAAAATTTTAGTGGGCTTCAGTGTATGAAAGAAAATTCCTAAAATGTATTTTTAGAATTTTTTCTTTTTTTAATTTTAGTACATAGGCTGTCTGAAAAGTTTCCGACCTAACAAAGAAAAAGATATATTTTTCTCCAAAATTACCTTTATTTTTCTACACTATATCCTTGTGGATCTATACACTTCAACGCTATATCTCAAACGAAGCTCTCCTCTTTTTAACTCGCCCAAATAATATGTGGAACTTTTTTCTGAAAAGTCTCCTCATTTGGCGAAAATCTTTGTCCTCCACGCACTTCTTTAGGCTAAGGAGCAACAAAATTCACTTGGTGCCAGGTCTAGTGAATAGGGTGGGTAGTTAAGCTGTTCAAACCGTAATTCATGATTTTCGCCACTGCAGCCGCTGAAGTGTGAGAAGGAGCATTATCTTGGTGAAACGTTTCTTTTCCTTTTGCAAATATGGCAGTTTTTTCGCAATTTCAGCTTGTCAAGTAACGCTGTATAATATGCTCCGATAAAGGTTTTTCCCTTTTCAAGATAATGTTAAGACAATCCCATGCCTATACCAAAAAACTACTGCCATTTCGTTCTCAGCAGAAGGAATAATTTTTGTCTCTTTAGAAGCCGATTTTCCCTTTGCAGTCCCCTGTTTTGACTACGGTTTTCTTTTTGGGTTCTAATTATTAACTCAGTTTCATTTACAGCGGTTAATAGTCGAGAAAACTCCGATTTATTGCGCAAGCACACCGTTTCAAATGTTCATTTGGACACATTTTTGGTCCAAAGTTAGGAAACGTGGCACCCATCGCGCAGCCAGCTTGCGCATTCTAAATCTTGGTTGAATATGGGGATAATACGTTCTTTGGATGCGCTCATAGCCTCTGCTGTCTCTCTAACTTCGATTCGATGGTCATCTAGCAACAGTTGATGGATTTTTGACGATGCAGTTTTTGGCCGTCCTCAACGTCACCCAAGGTGGTATGGCGGTTATTTACAACTGCCCGAAATTTCGCATTGTAAATGATGATATAAATGATGGGTAATAAGGTGCAGAGTTCCCGTACACTTTGTCAACTCCTCTTTAATCTGAGTAGGCTTATTACCTTTCAAAAACAAGTATCTAATGATAGCAAGATACTTAATTTTTCTATTTTTTCAAAAACGGTCACATCAACTCACAAAAGTAATTGTCAAACAAAGACTTCAAATAACGTTCAAAATAGCTGAAATTTTGATTGGTAGTTAGTTATCAAGTGTTACACAAACAAGTTCCCCTCACATCGGTTGATTTCAGTTGCTATCTGCATGTTGAGGTCGGAAAATTTTCAGACTCAGACTGCCCTCGTATATCTGATTTTATTATTTTGCAGTATTATTTACTAAGCTGTCTTATAGTTTTCTTTTCTCTTTTTCTTTTTAAGTTTAATTTTGTTGTTACATATCTATTCAATATTTTTATTTGTAATTAAGTCAAAATGTCATTAAATTCATAATCTTTACGGTTTCATATTTGTGTGGAAATAAAGTGTTAATTAGCAGTTTTTGTGGTTTTTCCGAGTTTTGTTTTCCCCTTTCTTTCTGCGGATCCTCTGGTATGCTAAAATTCAGAAATGATTCAGTTTTCGTTTCGAAAAATTCAGTCACAGCCACCCAGCTGAATGTTAATCCCTTTTTTATTTCTAATACAGAAATCTCTAGCCTAATTAAAGCTAATCTTCCGGAAACTGGTTTACAAAAATTTGTGGGTTGGAACAAAATTAATTAATATTTTGAGTAAATTCCAAATTTCATAACTCAAAAAAACTTTCTATTTCTTTGGATCAATCTCTTTTCAGCGTACTGTAAATTCTTAGTTGATGAAAAAAAAATTCTTTGAATAAAAATTTGAAACACTCTTTTTTCCCCAAATACTTTAAAGGAATTCTAATTGGATCACTTAGGAACTCTAACATTTCTAGTTTTTTACCCCCATTTTATGAAATTCTTTCTTTTTTATCTCTAACAAATACACACATTCTCTACAGCTTCATTTCAGGTCTTTAAATTTTCATTTGTTTTATTATTATACTATCTTGAATTAAGTTCATTAGCACGGAGAATGTTTTTTCAATATAGCTCGGACTTTATTATTGGCGTTGCCTTCACATTTTTTTCTGTTAAAATATCTTATATCTGAAGTTCTCTACTGTAAAGTTATTAACATGTTACTCCTAGGTTCGTTTGGAGTTCTCTTTCTAAACGTAAATAACTGCAACTCAAAATTTTTATATTTTAGATCCACGTGTATGGAATTAATGTAATCGCATTTTTACATGATTTTGTATCAGAAATGTTTACCACAGCCAGCTAGGAAATGAAATACACGCGTGTTCAGTTTTAAAGAGGCTATAGTCGATTTTTCACGTTTCTAACTTACAAAAGAGCCTAATGACCTCTGTAGCACATACTAGAATGGCTTGAAACCATACGAATTTAATAGCCTGGGCGTAGCAGATTCGCAATTCCAGCATCAACGAAGATACGATGGATTGCCTACTTCAAAACGAAACGTACTTTGTTTCTATAAATAGTGTAAATGTTTTGAAAGTGTGATTAAGTTTATCTTTGTATAGGCTTCTCCTTATGCTAATTAACTGTCAATTTGTTTCCTTATTTTAAGTCTTAAACTACAATGGTTATCATAAATTAAGGAAAAATCACGATTACTGAAAACGTTACATGTTGAATTTTATGAAACTTACCCACAATATACAACACATAGTAACGTATTAAATAACATAAAAAGAAATTACCAGACTATTAGTAGTTTAGAAATTACTATAAAGAGAACAAATCGAAAGTGTCAGCTTGCTATAGGATACGTACCTTCAATTTTGAATATGATCGCCTCTAGAAGCGATACAGCACATACATCGATGTGTGGTGCTTTCAATTATGCGGTCTATCAGTTCCATAGGAAGCGAGAACCATTGCTCTTGCAAAGCAGTTGCAAGCGCGGCAAGGGTCTGAGAGGGCAGATTGAGAGTAGCTAGACGTCTCCCTAAAGCATCCCAAACGTGCCCGATAGGATTCAAGTCCGGGGATCGAGCTGGCCACTCCATGTGCATAATTGTTTCCTGTTGAAATAATCAACTACGATGCGAGCCCTGTGTGGTCTTGCGTTGTCGTCCTGTAACACTTATTGCCCCGGCGTATGGGCGCACATAAGCATCAAGGATATCATCTCTGTAAAACTGAGCATTCACGGTTCCCCTTGGAAAGACATGGAGGTCTGTGCTTCCACCCAAAAAGATGCCACCCCAAACACAGGCACTGCCTCTTCCGTATGCATCTCTTTCACAGATGTTTCACGGATGATAACGGGTACCAGGTTTTCTCCATATCCAATAACGCCTACCGTCCCTTTCTAGACTAAACCTGGACTCATTTGTAAAGAGAATAGCCCTTATTGATCAGGCGTCCAGTGGACATGTTGTCGTGCCCAATGCAAACAGTTCCTCCTATGGCGTGACGACAGCGTCACGCAAATGGCTGATCGCCTCGCAAACACGCCACCTTCGTGAAGCCTTCTACGCACAGTTGACGTTGACACCAACCTTCCGGTGGGTGCAGCAAGGGAGGACCTAAGAAGATTCGGAGTACCGGTTCTATTCCTGCGTGCACATAATGTGAAACATCGGTCATCGGCGATCGTCGTAGCAGTTGGCCGTCCTTGGTTTCAACCTCCTTGATGCCGAATCTGTGTTTTGGAATTGCCACCAGAAAACCACAGGAGCACTCACATTTAGCCATCTCGCCACTTCTAATTGACTTTGTCCTGCCTCTTGTCTCTCAATGGTTCTCCATCGTAGTTCTGCAGGCAAATGATGCCTGGAGGTCGTTGTTATAAATTGGCTATCTCAGATTTCTGATGTCACGATCTGAGAGAAATAGGTGGGCTAGCTCTCAAACATGGTTTTTTATACTACTCTCAGATGACGTATTCCGAATGCAACGCCACTTATTTGCATATTGCAATTTTACTCACCTACTCTTACTTGGCAACATATTCAAATTTCACACGGTTTGGTTTATTTTTGAGGGAGTTATCGCTATTTTTGTGATTTTTCCTTAATTTATAATAACCAGTGTGTTATAGCTTGCTTCTTGGAGATAAGTTAATATGCATTCTCTTGTATAAATATTTAATCCGCATAAAATAAAAAAGAAATATCTAGCATATGTCTAGAGAAGATTTTTGTTAGAAACAAATTCTTCTCTATTTAGTATATGAGAAGAATGTAGAAAAACCCAGGTTTCAGGAAACAGATCTCAAGGAAACAAATTGCTCTCCTTTATTGTTATCTTTACTATTATTTGATTGGCTATTTGTTAATCCTTTTGCCTTTTTCTAGCCACATTTCTCAAGTAAAAAGCTTAAATCTTTATCATCCATTTTATTAATGATTTTTTTTGCCATACATGGAGGATTGTTCATATCTAGATTATTCTCCCTTCTCGATCTAAAAATTTTTCTATTGTCCACTTAGTTATTCAACGTAATTTTAGAAGCCTATTTGGATAACACCTCACATTTCAACTATCATATTAATTTTCTGTAGACAAGGTTTCATAGATTAACTTGTAAACAACTGCGACTACGGATTCTTTATCCTGGATCATGAAGTTGCAGTGGGTGATAACTAATTAAACATTTTCCAGGGTTTAGAATTTGCGTCCTAATGTATTGAAGTTGATTGTGCAATTCAGCATAAAATACTTTACGTAATGAGATAAAATAATGAGTTAGCCATAGGAGGAAACTAGAAAAAGCAATAAAATTTTCAAGCTGATGGTTGTCTACAATTTATAAATCTACTTTTGATAATTTGATGAGAATTTCTGCAGCGTTGTAACCCACACCTAATTTGTAGACGAGACTTCTAGCAGTTACGATCCCCTTTCGTAAAGAAGTACAAAGAAATATATTGAGCTATGCTGCGACCTGGAAGAAGCTTCCGGATACTCTGGGAACATTTGAGAACTGCACTTTAGGGTATTGCTTTATCTTATTCTAACCTGACGGGCAGGGGATATTCTTATTGAGCTGTTTGAGAAGAACTGAAAATTTTCGACTGTAGATGGGGGTCCTGCTTATAATGTGCAGGCAAGGTCTTATGTTCTTTGATGGATTTTCTGCATTTATGGACAATCCATGAAAACCACACACGTGTCATCCACCGAAGAATAAGCAAGTAGACCTATCTTCTTTCTTCAATCCACAAGTACTGAATTTGAGTTCTTCACTGCATTTGCTTCGCCTCACGGTTGCCTGTTGTCAGAGCATAGCATTTTCAGCATTAAATAGGCTGCTTCGTATTAAATAGGCTGCTGAGAAATATTTACGAAAACCTTTTTAAGAGCTTCTTTTACGGTTTTTTTATTGTTTCTTGTCTGATATATATGATAGTGTATGTGACTAAACTGCAGGTGCAAGAAAGTATTTATCTTGTAAAGCGATCCTTAAGCATAATAAGACTAAATCTAAATTTACTGAAGTCCACTATTCATCTTTGCGGAAAACTCTTAATTTCGTTTTCTTGTCACTCTAGATTATCCCTGTTCCTGTGATAGGTAAGAATTTCTGTACGGATTTCTGATTCTGCGAGTATATATTCAAATATGGAACTTCTATATGTTCCAATGGAGAATAAATTTTCGCTCGTTTTTTGGCATACTACCATTTTACATTATCAGTTACTTCAGCTTTGGCATACTTTCCTTGTACAGTCTGTTTTACCGATGCATCGAAACTTTACTATCTCTTAGGA
This sequence comes from Stegodyphus mimosarum, assembly GCA_000611955.2. NCBI lineage: Eukaryota > Metazoa > Arthropoda > Arachnida > Araneae > Eresidae > Stegodyphus > Stegodyphus mimosarum. The sequence goes on from KK113181.1 coordinate 16,914, forward strand.
TGATCTGGGTGCATGCTACATGGAAAATTTCTTAAACCTTGTCGATTCTATTTTCTTGAACTTCTGCCATCAGATTTACCAAATCTATGGTATCGCCTTCTGGCTGCTTTCTTTCCGCTTTTCTTTTCTAGACTTCCCTTTTTTAGATTATGTTTATTCTTATATTAACATTATCACTTCCAATCACTTCCAACATATTCACTACAGCGACATTTTTCTTTAATAAGGCTTTAGCTTGAATTTGTCCGAAGAATATTTACTGATTGAGAGAAAACATATTTATCAGAGCAACTGATTGGCTGTTATAGTCCGGCCTGTCTAAAGAGAGCATCATAAAGACGAAATTTGTTACGTAACAGACGCAGAACCAAAAACAAAATGCAGGAAATGTTGAAGGTAAAGTTTTTATACGCAATCGCTGTTTGAATGATATCATGTGAACTGAAATTTTATCGGCTATGGAGCATTAACATACCACGGCAAGAGTCGCTAAATATATCCAGTACTATTTGTAATAGATTATCGCTGACAAGAACTATACAAACAATTTCAGAATTAATTTCAAGTATTTTTGGCAAAACGAGATTATTATTTTGAAATTCTGGTAGATTTTGATGGCCACATTGAAACTGTAGTAGATTCTGATGACCACATTTCTGGCCATATTGAAACAGTTTGGTATTCAAAGTCGTCATGATGTGTTATTAGTGATTCAAATAACACTGGCTGTGTAACAGTATCGTTTGTTTTTAATGAACAATCTCTTGTTTTTAATTCTATAGCGTGTCAATCAAACTAATATTTCCAAAGGCTTGAACTAAAACATTTAGCCATTTCTTATGTTAGAATTCGAAAAATTTGTCTGAAAAAAAATGTGAATTAAAGAGTTTTAAGTCATATTGAAGATTTGGGGAATCAAAGAACTGAAATGCTTGAATTTAATTAAAATAAAATATAACCAAAATCCGCTATACATCAGATGAGTTAATTTTGTTATTAATAGTTAGATCTATTTCAGTAATTGTATACTTATGTAGTTAAAAAAAACCTAAAATATAACGTTCTATGCAATACCCTGAGAAATTCCGCAGCTCAGTTTAAAACAGTTTTACCTCATCCGAAAACGTCTTCTCAGCTTTCTATATCACATATTTCCTACCAGTAGAATGGATAAAAAATTAGGATAAACCTCTATATCTGTTGAAATAAAGACATTTTTCTTGTTGTGTAACGGTCAGTACGCCGACCAGGTTAATCGAAGTATCAGGTAATTTCAATAATTCCTCAATTATAAATTTGACGTTTCGTCGTAGTGGTCCTCGAACTAAACCTGGCAAACAGAATTTCGTCGTCAACTTATTTCCCTCCAACTAATCGCATTCAACGGACGTCACGTGGGGCGCATTTGATGGGCGTCTAAGACGTGGGGTATGTAAGCATTTTTTCTATTACTCTTAATATGTAGCTGCCAAAATCTCGATTGCAGCAAACGGTTGAATGTGCTTTCAGATGCCAAACAAATATTTCTCCTTTAATAATTAAAATAAATTTTTGACTCAAGTTATGCGCTTCAATTTCCATTGTTACCATTTGCTTATTTATCTCGATTTTGTTTAAGAACACAGTTCAGATTCATGAAATTACTGAACGATTTCGTTGCTTAAAATATATGTTTTTACGTTTTTATTCAAAAATTGGCATGAGCATTCAGAAGTTGACAGTACTAAAATTTAAAGCTTATTTCTCTAAGATGCATTTTTTAAGTTTAATTTTATTGGAAATTTTTAAGAAATAAATACTAGTTTAAATTTAATTAGAAATTTTAATTGAGAAAGGACTTTATTATTTTAAAAAAACAATCTGTATTTTGAAATAGAAAAATACATGAAGTTATTGTGTCTATTTTTAAACAAATTCGTTCACTATTTTAATTTAGAACTATCGTGGAATTCAAATAATTTCTGCAGCCATATTTAATTATTTTAAGTGCATTCGTATTTGATTGTATTAAAGTGCGTGAATTTATTTCCTGTGATGATTTTTCCTTTATTCGCCAAATCTCTTAGGTCTGGGAGAGTCATAAATTATACGACAGCATTCGAATTCTAGTTGGCAAAATTTATAGCTCCGATTTTATCGTCAAGCCGGTGACATTTTCGAAGGATCTTTAAATGGACAAGACTAAGCTAGAGTCAAATCTTCCTAAAAATTCATGTACGTTTTATGGATACAATAAAAGTTTCGTGAAGCTTGCTGGAAATCGATTTGTTTTCAAACCCGAATAGATTGTTCTCTAAAACCTGTTATATAAGTAGTGTTATATTTATTATTTTTAGACACTAAAGATTCAGGTCTCGAGTAACCTTAACACTGATAAATATTTGTTACTTCCCGCCAAAGAATTTAAGCACAATTGCATGAGTTAGATTTTAGTACTTCAGAGTGCGTTCTTTCTTATAGGATGAAATGCTTTGTGATAAATACTTTAATACGGATATCAAAGAATAAAAAATGTTAATATTAAGTTAGAAATTTATTTATAAAACTGTGCAATTTATCTAGCACTTCGTTTTAGCTTTCTAAGTCTTCTTACACCGGTAGATAGTAGAACAGATTCTTAATTACGTAAATAAAGTTCTTCGCAGTTTTAATCAAACAATTTTGCCTAGTGGTCTTGTCCATGAATTTCATGGAAGAATGGTTACCAGAGGCTCAAAGAAGTTGGACATCTACTTCCACCCATGTTTTGAGGAAGAACACTCCAGGAGTGATCCAAGGGTTTTTCATCTCTCTCCCCTTCCAGCAAACCACAGGAGATGACGTTTGGCTTCCATGTATTTAGAGTGCTCTATGCCGCAAAGACACTATACATTTACAAATATCCATAACTTCCCCAGGGTTTGAACTCGGAACTTTCGGTACCGCAGTAGGCTCCCCTAACAACTATACTATCTGGGAAGCAACGTAAGAGCTTACTAAGCAATTATTGTTTAAAGGGAATTGATGGTTAAAAACAAGATAACTTTTATTGCCCAAGATCAAAGCATTCCAAATAAATCTTTATAATCTGTAATAGACGAAACAACACTTACCAATAATTTACAGCAAACGATTGCCCCTTTCTACACCCACATTTAAACAAAGCATCTTCTAGAATCCATGAAATCTAAAATAATACCTACGTACTTAGAAGGCTGAATAATATTTCACGGTAATAAACGCAGAAGGAATATGATGCTTTGTAAAAATAGAAACTATGTATTTAGGGAGCGGTTTTTCCCTTTCAGAAAAAAGGGAATAACAAACACATTAAAACTCAGAAAAATAATTTATCTTTCGGAATTAGAAGGCATGAGAAATATGTATTAGGAACGAAAGAGAGAGAGAGGAATATGACCATTTATTTCATCATGGGTCCATGATTTATCAGTATCCCCATCAAAAGGAAAACGCATTCTGATAAACTTTCTATATAAGATAAAGCATGTAACATAAAAATACGTAAAATTACTAGTTTCCTTAATGAATAACATTATGTATACTTTTCTCTCAGCCAAAGGCTTCCTTCAGTAGTGAATTGTTGCTTCTGTCTCCGAGCTTGCATGTTCAGAATTTAGTGTATTCCTAGACTGCAAAGGAAGTTGAGCACAGAATTTTTACAAAATATATGAAGGATGGAGCGTGAACAGCATACCATATTGTTTTTGTAAAATAAATCAATTCAACGTTTTGAATGAGCTTAGTGACATATTGTCGCTTCAGGCATGAATGGCAAACCAGATGTTCAGATCTCAAGCAATAAATCGCAGTTAGAGTCTATTAGAAGTCATGAGTTTGCAAGAATCACTCAACGCAACTGAGAATGTTAAAAAACATCGTTTATAGCATGTATAATGACCACTGTTCTTTCAAGATATATATGTAAGTTTATTATGTAGCATTAAAATGATGATTGTCACATTTAATATTTATTATGAAGATCGCAGTTCTTTAGATATTAAGTATCGTCTAGTGGGCATTACAGTTATTCAAATTTTACATAGCTGAATTAAATTAGTATATTAATATTTTTATGATTTATACGTTAACTGAATGACATATTTGTGTCTAAATGTTTTTTTGACTTTTGGCTCGACTTTAGCTCAACAACTGCTACGTTTAGTGCATTTATTTATTATATAGCTCTAGGTAAATGCACTTACATAATTTTGGAAACTTGTTTAAGCTTTCATATTTTTGCAAAATAACGTACTTTTCTGTAATTACTAATAATAGCAAAAGCTATATTAAGTTTTCCGCTTTTTACAAAAGACTAAAATTATTCTCTACCAGCTATTTTCGAATAAGGTTATGTTAGAAGAAGAAGCTATTTTCGAATAGGGTTATGACAGGCTACTTAAAATTTAAGTGCTGTTAAACAAACCAAAGTGGAGGATATTTGTAGTTCACATATCAATAATTATTTTTGAATGGTAAAATGTACTTACGTATTATCCCTTCGAAGGTGAAATTTGGCTGCCATCGAAATATGAAAGTTGGCGGAGATCCTGTCAGAGTCATGCTAATCATTTGTGCGGAATCTGGAAGAACAGATGCTTCTTTATTTAATAAGCAACAGTATTCAACCCGTTTCATTTTTCCGTTTCATGAGAAGGTTTTTGTAAATTTCTATTATTTTATTAGACCTTCTGATTATATCGTAAGCTCTGATTAATAGGCTATTGGTAAATATTTTCCTCGGGTAATTGTTTCGTTATTGCTTTATTATTCATTGAATATTGTCGACTATTTTGTTGACCATATTCAACTGACCATTAATTCATACATTTTAATGATAGGATTCCATAACTTTAAAATTCATCCTCTGCTTGTTATTATGTAAAAGATAGTCCCAATATTTAAGTAAAGATAGGTTGGGACGTCTGAATCATTACACAGAAGCTCCAGTTTATCAGAATTCAAAAGATCTTCCATCACCAAACCAGTAGAATTTGTGTCTTTCTAATTCCAGAGTTGTTTATAGGCATTAAAATCGCCGCAAAGAATTGTTTTACTGAAGAGAGTCAATAAGCTAAAGTCAAGTTTGGCGTTACTGGGTGGACTGTAACAACCATAAATTTTAAAGTGTTTCTCCCATTTCCACAGATCCAGCTTCGTTGTATGAGGAGAATTTCGTGAAACTTAGAAATCAGGCCATTCTTTACACCAACCAAAATACCGCTAGCGATTCTTCTCGATTTAGGAAGAACTCTAAGATAATAAGGTCCAAACGTGTGAAATTTCAGTGATTCATAACACAAATTAGCCTCAACAATAATAAAAACATCAATATCATAAGAATGTAGAATAGTCAGCAATTGAGTTCTTTTTTTCGTGAGAAATACCACCAGCATTCCACTGGGGAACTCTCAGTAGTTGCAAATCCTGAGAAAGACGATTGGCATCAAAGTTCGGAGGCATCATAAAAGAAGGCTTGTGAAGAGCGGCAGTCGCAGTAGCAGATTTAGCGTTACCCAGGGTGCAGCACGTGGAGGCCTGCCACAATACACCCCAAATATTACACACATTTCTTCACATTATTACACACCTTTCTTCACATTTCTTTACATTATTACACACATTTCTCCTATGATATTACACACATTTCTTGCTGGACTTAATTTAAACGTATTTCCAGGAATTTTTCAAACTTAATTAACCGATCCCTCTAGGCAAGCTGAAAAGGATAACCTGAAAATTTTGAAATTAAATATCACGGTCAATTACATATTTAATTTTATTTTTTATAACGATTATAAAACTTTCTCAAATATACGTACGGTAGCCGGGAGACCGCATGAAAAGTTAGATTTAGTTAGTTGTCCAAAAAATTTTTTTTAATTTGACATTGCCAAAGCATGAATATTTCCGTCATTTAGAATATTTCTGTAACTGGGAGTACATAACTGCGTACAACGATTAAATAAATATAAAATAATATGTATATATATAGGTATAGATATTGATATAGGTACATAGATCCATGTGATAGGGTGACTTTGATAAAGATGCAATAGAGTGATGATGTTTCTTTGCGTTGTAATAACTTGGAGAGGCTGGACTGCGTAGTTAGGCAGATAACACTCAAAGACAGACACACATAATTTTATTCCTTGATAATTTCTTCTTAGGACAAATATTTTCTTTTATTGCAAATCATCATTGTGGGTGAGTTAGGAACCCCACAATTTTATACAGGTTATATTTTTAGAACAATGGACAATAGCTCGCAAAGGCACGTTAGCGAGCGAAGTAGCGTCTTAGCGGCCAAAGAGCTAGAAGGAAAAGACGTAAATTTATTCAGCATGGAAGCTCAGAGAAAGTTTCGTTTTAAGTTGCTTATTAAATTAAAGTTTTAGTTCCCGAAATGTTGAGGTCAAGTTCCAAAGTAGCTACGGTAGTATCACGCAGTGGAGAAAGAAGCACTGCAATTTTTAAAATAGAGAGGGAGAAAGAAGAGATATTGCTAATTTAAATTCTAACTTTGATTTACATATTTTTCATTTTACATATATATAAATATATAAAATAAGAAATATGCAAATCTTATATATATATATATACATCTGTGGTGTGCTGCCAATGACTAATCGTTTTTGATTTATGCGAGATACACACGTACGTACATGCGAGATACACACGTACGTACACGTAAGTCACGAAAATATTCAACCCATTTTGCAATTCATTCTGGAAGTAAGAGTACTTTACAAAACGTGTAGTCTACATGAATTCGAGAAAGGTCAAAATAGTTATTTTCGTTTAAATACGATATCCTAAATTTTCTCGATTTCAATACTTACCTTATTTCGTACATAGAAGTTAAAAATACATATTTTCTTTAGAAAAATTACTATCTTGTTTTTGGCAACATGATGTTCGTTTTCTCTTAAGTAATAAACAGAAACACTTTTCCTTGCTAGTGAAGTGGGAAAACTTGCTCCCTTGTTGAAAATGTTGTGGCAGTATTTTTAAGAGCCATCAGCTCCAGAGCTCTGTTTTTACCACTATGAGTGCCTTCTTAACTTGAGAAGCTTTTAAACGTTTTCCTTGATGCCGACTGCACTGAAATTTTTTGTTGTACCTACATTCGCAGTTAAAAATAAAAACAAAACTAATAATTAAATTGTATAATTTCTGTAGTAAAAGAAGGATTGTTATCTATGCATTTTGGTTTTATTTTAAATTTACTGCGTTTGTGTTCGCAAAGTTTTCACTTACGCGAACATTTATTTTTTTATTCCCTTCCTATAAATACCACTGCGAAAATAATTTAGATGTATTAATATGATAGAGAAAGTTTTGATCCAATTTGAGGATACATCAAATATGAAGGAATACGACGTTCGAAAAAATATTTTAAACATCTCTACCGGAAGATTATAGCAGATTAGAGGAGTCTGACATTTTATTTTTGTCACTCTTCTCAATTCTGTTATTATGACTACACTATTGAAAGGCTATCATGTCACCTCATATTGCACGTACGTTAAAATTTCAGAAAGGAAATTACTCTTAGTATTCATCTCATGTATTCTAGTGCTTTTTCGGAGGATCGAACATAAATCTTCAGATCCATCTCCTGTTTTATAACACATAAAAGGAATGCATATGTTTCACGTTTTTCCTCTCGGAAAGAGTAAATAGGAAGTAAAGTTACCTCCAGTTCATTAACCGAACATTACAAAAAACTATATGTAAGAACACAATTTTCTCACTGATGGATTGAATCGTCATCGTAAGTTGAATCGTCATCGAATAGTTGCACGCAGGAATCAAAGGTCGCACAACTGGTTTTTCGCTTTTTTTTCTGAAGACGCCGCCGAACGGTGAGTGGGGCTTCGGCCCGCGCTCTTCCCGCAAGCAATGAAGTTCGCGTAGGTACGACGCTGTGGTAGCTTTATAAAAAAGCATGATATGAATCTGCTTGTCCTATAAAATCTACTTGTTCTTAAAAATTTTTCGGAGATGTAGCTATCTTCAGCATTTGCATGTGTTTCGAGTTTATTATCTTTCTGCTGTAGGGATTTATATTTATTTTATATAACCAGTTAAATTAAATTTTAAATTACTTTCTTCTAAGCCTTCATTCTAGTTATCAAGACCAGAATATTTAAATTTGATAGCGCGCATAATGAATGAAAATTCTACCAGTGGGAGAAAGAGTTTAAATATCGATCTTGTAGTAGGGCAAGTAAGTGAGAGTCTGGGAAATTTCTGTGGTTGGTTGTACGCAGGCTTCCGCTTAGCAGTTATTCCTGGTTAGACGTGATATATTAGTTATTATCTTGAGCCGCTAGACTCATCTACGCTCTGTAGGATACAGGATTAATTGAACCCTGTAGTTTAATTCTACTATTTGTGAATATATCCAATTTTATTTGTGACTCTACTGTTACTGCTGTGCTGTGACCCGTAGTATGTTAGGGTCAAGTTGGCGCATTGTAAATAATTTAAAGAGTTTAAAAAAGGGTAGTTTTAACATTTTTCGGTACAATCTCTATTTCTCAAGATTCTACACAACATAAAGACAGTAGATCTTTACATCTGCCGCCCGAACTTCTAATTCCAATCCAATGGACAATAATCAGGACAGACAATCATCCTTAAAAGAGACAGACGTCGTAGACCCGATAGTGAAAACCCTATTGGATGGATGTGTATATGAATGCGTTAATATGTGCATAATAAAAATTTTCGCACATATTAACGTATTCATATATTATACATGAAATTAAATTGCATACTTAATGTATTTTATGCAAGTTTTTTTTGTTTGTTTGTGTGTGTGTGTGTGTGTGTGTGGGTGTGTGGTTGTGTGGGTGTGGGTGTGTGGGCGTGTCGCTGAAAGCTATCGCAAAATTTGAACGATTATAATCTTAGGTAGCGAAAGCGTTTTTTTTTTTTGTTGATGGTTTTCCAGAGTCATTTTGACTTTTGATTTACAACGAAACAATTGATTGACAATCGATTGACAACGAAAGTCAAACAAGTCAAAGTGAGTGTTGTAGGTGTTCAGATATTATCTATTTGTAGCTCGTTGTCATTTTCTTTCGCATACTAAACATTCTAATGGTACTAGACGGCAGTCTTAATTTTTAATTTAATTTCCAGTTGTCCCACACCAGAGTCTTACAACGAGTCCCACACCAGAGTCTTAACAACGTTGTTTAGCGATTTCGATCGTTTTGAAATTCGTTATTTAGCAATCGATTATGACTGTAGTTAATTTTTACTACCTGCTATATCAAGCTGTGAATGCATAAAAACAATATTAAGCAACTATAATCCCTTTTTGATGAATTAATGCAACCAACTTACAGTGAAAGAATACATTCTTAGCAACCTAACAGTGAAAAGAAACTATTTTATAGAAATTCAATAGCTTAACTCCAGTAATCGGAGGAGATTCTCAAAATCAGTTTTCAACAACATGCTAATTATTCTGTCCAAGGAACACATTACTTACCAATTCAATAATTTAGAAGCATTTTCTCAGGAAAACTACGCTAGACCACGTGGAAAACAGAGGAGAAGTTCTTAATTAGAAGGAATCTATTAACTCGTTCTTCCACTGTCCGCTGCTTCAGCTCTATCCTTTATGAGGCGTGTAAATTTTAGCTTTTAACTTCTTATTATCAATCTAATTAATCGATGATGTTAGTAAAGCCAACTTATGAGACTGCTTGTTGCCATGCTTTCTCTTGTTTAATTACTTAACTTTTGTAAAACATATTTAGTAAAATTTATTTTAGTTTCCAAACTAATGGCATGTATTTTCATCAACTTTTACTCAAATGTAGATTCCAATGAATATTTTGATCAATTCACAATTTTCGTAAATAATTAAACGTTTCAGGAAAATTATAAATATATGTATTGGAATTCAAAAGAAATTATTTGTTAGATCAAGCGCAGAATATTAAAAGTTCCTAAATTAAAAAAATATATTAGTCCATAAATTTTTCAAACGTCATAAAGAGGAAATATTTCGTTCGTAAATCAGTTCCTACAATTTATGAAATTTAATGTCAGAATAATAATGATTCAGAAACTTATAGTTCCATATTATTTATTTCCAAACTGAAAAATGTTTAGTAAATTATTCTGTATTTTTACTAAAAATTTCACAAGATTAAAATTGTTATTTGATTTACTACTATTAATGCTATTCGATTTCTAATTTTATTCTATTAATTTCTTAAATTGAGATTTCGGGATTCAGATTACCACCATTCTTTTTCTTAACAAATTGTGAATAATGGCGACAAAGCTACTCCAGTGGACTTAAAGCAATAAATGGCTTCTTTCAGATATTTCGAATCGTTGAGGACAAGCCTGACATTTTGTTATGTATTACATATTTCATTTGTGACTTAAAATGTTTTAATGGTAATGATTTAACTTAATTCTGCTTCAGACTTAAAGATTAATTTGTTTTATTTTGTAGTTGAACTTAAGTTCTTTGCCTTGTTGAAAAGTAATTGTTGTCATTTAATTTGTTTTCTTGACAGTTTTGGTTAACTTTTTTTTTAAGTTGCTTGAGTAATAAATTTTTCTTCTTTTACTTTTGGTTTGGTTAACTATTTAAATTTTTGTTTAGTTAATATTTTTCTTAACTTGGTTGCTTAATGTTTAATCTCTTGTTAAGTTGACCCTTAAGGTCAATTTTTTAAAGTTCTTTTAAAGTTTTGTTTACACAAGTTGGTGTTTTAATTAAGTTTTTAATGTGTCTCCTTTTCTGCTAAATTTGGGATCCATTTTTTCTGAATATGGTGGTCGTTTTGGTGTTGTGGAAAACATAAAATTTTTCCTACTTGATTATTATATTTTAATTGAAGCAATTTTTTATTTTCTTACTATGGTGGTCGTGTTTGGTGTTGTAATAAACCTAAGAAAATTATCTATGTGATTATTATATTTTAATTGAAGTACTTTTCTTCATTGAAGTATTAATTAGCATTTAAAGAACAAATCTTTTAATTCTTTCGAAAACTTTTTCCGTTGCCTTGTGGGGAATCAAGATTTATGACCTTGTTTTCCATTTCTTCACCCGCCAGACACTGGTCTGGGAAGCATCAATGGAAACTTTTGCACCCTGCTGGAGAGGGTAATTTCAACGTTACTTACTATACGCCAAGGTCGAGGGAACGGGCTGATTTGCTTACTCGCAGGCTTTTTCTGTGCTGGAGTGAGACCCCTCGACGAGGCTAGTTCCGCTGACAGGTGGTTGACCTTGGTGGATCAGCGATTATTCGCAATTTCTGGAGTTCGAACTACATGGCTTCACCTTCCTGTGTGTTTTTCCCCCTGGGGTTGCCGGGCAGTTGGCCTGTCTCGTACCATCTCAAATCGCCAAACGAGCATTTGGCGAAAGGAAGAAAAGGCTTGGTGCAAGCTACGAGGGGAGAGACGGAGAGAGAGACGTGGGCAGACGACGAGAAAAAACCACTATCAGAAGGTATATGAGAGTAGCTGTCTGCGTTATGATAGAACGAACGATGTTGGAAGAAATGGATGAGAGAAGGCACCTATGGAGGGCGACGCAAATGTCAATTCTTAACTAATTATTTTCTTTTTCTCTCCTTATAGAAAGCAAGTGAAATGGCAAAACCCGTAAATTTTGTTGACGTCTACTGCTATGATTCTGTATCCACGTATCGGCATGTACCCTTACCATTGTCAAAATCGGTATGAAAAATTTTGTTTATTTTGTTTCCTCACCACCACCACCTATGTAAAAATTTGTATTAAGTCAGTTATCTCTTAATAAATCCTATATTTAATTTTCACATCTCTTGTAATGTTTTCACTTTTAATTTAGAACACTGGACCCAATAGTATTTTAAGTTTCACAACGCAATACTTACTTGCTCTGTTGGAGTACTCTGTCACTATTTACTGTTAACGAGAACACACTATTTTTACTGTATATATGTTGTTATCATGTATGTCGCAGACTTTTACACCCATACAATATTTGTCTTATTCATGTGATTTAGAATGGTTATCCAAATTTTGACTTTCATTTGATATTTAACTTTAAAACTTAAACACTTAAGTAAAAAATTAAAAACTCCAACAATTTCAGTACGATTTAATCGTGAGTCTCCTAACTCGTGTGATGATTTAATTGTGAAAATCGTGAAAGCTGGAACACAAGAAGACGCCTTTTGTTACCAGTTAAAGTAGATCTTTTGAGGTTTACGATCTAAGAGGATGTAGGCTTTTATTTACATCCAGCACATGTTGCGTTTACAGTTTGTAAGGAACTAGAAAAAATTTTTATCATTGTGGGTGAAATTGATGAGTAATTGTTTATATATGTAGGGAAGAACTGATGATGAATAAGGTTTCGCTAAACTAGGATTTATTTATTTACATGAGAATCAAAAGAAAATAAAAACGAATAATCTTCAAAACATTTTGGATGCATCTGTCCTCACTATCGTTCAGCTGTATTCTGACTGCGCGCTCAACTAGTTGGCGCTATAATATAATCTTACTCAGTTAAAGTTGCAGTTCCTACATAATTCGGTCATCCGACATCGTCATCTGCCCTCAGATGACAAGAGCAAATAGTGAAATTTAATCCATATCATATACAGTAAAATGAAAAATATTAATACTATTAAACAATAAATGAAAATACTAAATGAATACAGATAAATGAAAATGGTATTCTATCTGTATCTTCTAACAACAGCCCCTACAAAAAATTTAAAAAAATAAATTAGTAATCATATTTAAAGCAATTATGGATAGGATTAAAGTCCAAGTGTGCAGATCAGTTCATATGAGAAAATATCCATAAAACACTAAAGTTCAGCTAATATATTATGATGAAGTCCAAGGCATAATACATGCTGTGCAAGTTCTTGGTTTCATAGGTCTATCAAAGAAGGCCCATTTTTCAACATCATAAGTGTCATTTAGCTTGATTTTCAAGATTATGTAGGATTCGAGAAACTTGGGTTTCAGTTTAAGATCAGGTCCATATTCTGGGTGCATAATTACGTTTACGTAATGAAGTTGGAACTTGTGGGATGGTTTTGGTCGCAGATTGTAAGTTTTACGATTTTCAGTCTGCATTTTCAAAACATGTTGTTTAGCTTCCTTGCGAAGATCATCACTAGAGTTCGCGAAATCTGTTTGGATTTCTGCTTTTAACAGCTCTGTTATTTTATCACAATTAGCAGATTTCATTTTAGTTAAAAACATGAGTTTGAACGGAGTTGTATGGATACTGTGTTGGCAAGTTGAACTGACCGCTTATTGAACTTCACCGAACCATTTTGACGAAATTTGAATCGATAATTTGGAAGGAACAGAAATTATGACAGACTTCAGGCTCTCAATTTGTCCATTGGCACGAGGCAGTCCTGTAGTAATTTGAATGTCCTGGATGTTGTTGGGTGAACAATAATCTTGAAAATCTTTTGAAGTAAATGCTGAAACTTTATCTGAAATTATTCACGAAGGATCTCCAAAAACAAATTTTTGATTTCCCAATTTAGATATTAATTCGGCGCTATCAGTAGATTTTGTTGAGTAAGGCCATACAAACTTTGCTAAAAAGTCAATAGCAGCAAATATATACTTGTAATTTTTATGAGTACTTTGGTGTAGTCTTAAATGATCAATGTGATATGCATGAAATGGTACATCTTGTTCGGTCATAGAATCAAATATACTTTCTTGTTTAACACATTTACGATTAATTAGTATGCAAAGAACACAGTTTGCAGTATAGTTATCAAATTTATCTTTAAGTTCAGGTATATAAAATTCTTGTTTGATTTCTTCAATTCGTTTCGAAGCGAAATGTCCACGAAGATGTGCGTCCTTAATTATGTCAGTTTGCATTGATTCTGAAATAACAAGAAATTCGTTTAACCCAACAGTCATCATAAGATTTAATTTTTAAGGCTCCTTGATAGCCGGAATATGATCATATTTTTCTTGATAATTTTCAAAATGAGACTATCTTGTATGAAGACCATAACACGGGATCTGCTCAATGTGTCAACATGTGTCGCTCGTGCTCCCATACTGTGTTATGTTTTGTAGTCGAAGTCTTCTAATATCAATGCTCCACGTGCTATTCGTGTATTTAAGTCTTTCATGTTCATCGCTATTTTGAAAGCATTACAATCAATAATAATTTTGAAGTGTTTTCCTAAAAGATAAATTCTAAATTTTTTTCAAAGCCTTCAGTTACAGCTGATAACTAAAGTTCATAACTGGTAAATTTCTTTTCCTCATCAGATGTCTTTTTACTCATGTAATAAACAGGATGTAGGCAATTATTAATCACAGAACTTCGGATGAGTATACAATCATAACCATGAATACTGGCATCAGTGTGTACTTTTTAACACTGTGGTGATCATAGATGCTGAGTACAGATTTTTCACATGAACGTTGTTTAAAAAGATTGAAAGCGTTTCTTTCATTGTCACCAAAGTGGAAGTCATTACCTTTCTTAAGGAGATCAGGTAATGGCTGAGCATTTATGCAAAAATTTAGAATAAATTTACGGAAATATTGGGCAAGATCAAGAAAACTTTGTAAATCTTTATAACGTTTAGGTTCAGGATAATTAATAACAGCAGGTGTTTTACGAGTAGATGGAAGAGTTGACCATTTTCGATGACATGCCAAGGAATTGAATTCTACCACTTAAAAATTTATATTTCTTAAAATTAATTTCGAGTCTATAAGCAGACGTAATTGAGAAGATGGATTTCAAACACTGAATCCCTTCCTCTTCATCTTTAGCAGAAATTATGACATCATCTAGGTACAGTAAAACAAGACTTAAGATTAAATCCTTGAAAACGGAATTTACAGATCTTTGACATACAGATGGCGAAGTATGGAGACCGAAAGGTTCAACTAGAAAGTGATATTGCAAATTATATGTGACAAATGAAGTGTAATGGCGGCTGTTTTTATTGACACTAACACGGAAGAAAGCATGTTTTAAATCGATTGCAATGAATGTACGAATATCTTGTAGTTTATACAATAAATTTTCTATTAAGGGTAAGGGATACCGATCTTTAACTATTTTCTTGTTAAATTTGCGATAGTCTATATAAACTCTAGAGTTGCCACTTTTCTTGCTTTACACAGTTGCCATAATTTTTATCAATTAATTGAAAACCAGATACTACACTTAACGCTCCTCCAATCAAGTATGTTTTCAAATAGGCAAATATTTTAATTTTCGAAAGTGAATCACTTTGATCGATAGTGCTTTCAAACGAATTTCAGAATCCATCCTATAAGGTCTCTAGAATACGGTTTGATTATAGGAAGTTTAACTGAAGAGCGCAAATTTAAGCGACCATTCGGAGTACTTGATAGTTTTTCAGATGTCGATGAGTAAGTAAAAGATTCTCATTGTTTCAATAAGTGTTTGAGTTTGTTAGTATACCTCAGACATTTTTCTTGGTAATCAGTACTAGTATTTACTTCTTCCTCAATTACGTTTACATCAAATAAATGTTCAATTTGACAATCTAAGGTTTCAGTTCATTCATTTCTTCCATTAAACTTTTAGATGTTAGTCAAAGATATCATATGTAACACTTTCCTCAGCTGAAGCAACATCAGTTTTCGAAATTAGTTTAGTAGTACTGCCTCTTTCAATACTTCACTTCTGTTTTAATTCTTCAGAAGCCATGTTTATTACTTTAAACAATTATACAGTCAAAGTGAAATTGATAACTGTAAGGTTCTCACCTGTAATCCTTTCGAAAATAAATGAACTTTACTAATCCAGTTGCGATGATGATCAGGGTCTAGCACAGGTGACATACACTAGTGTGCAAAACTTAGGCAAAAATGGAAATTTTAATCAGATAGCCATGAAATTGCAGAAAAGGGGTTCTTGCGAACAGTACAATGAACATGCAATTCAGTAGAAATGTCATGCTTATGCAAATATCGGGAACAAAACGTCACAGGCGACGTGAACGTACGCAAAACACGTACGATCGATGCGCTAAACTCAAGACTACAATAAAAGGATGGACGGAGACGCAATTAAAGACATTCGCTACAAATGGAAGTGAGTTCTTTCATGAAATACAGCTAGAAGAAATCACCTGGATGATTTCACATATGGAAAATGATAGGAAAGCTGGAGGAGGGGTGTAGTGGAACCTGTGTAGCTGAAGAGATCGGAATCAAAAGTGTCGTTTCGCCGGCTGGAAAAGCCTTCCAAACCATAGGTACAGCTGTTAGAAAGGTTGGTGGTGGCCTGTCCAGGAAAACAACTGCAGTGGATGATCGACATATCATCGTACAAACGAAAAGTGCCCGAAACCAGTCGGCAAGCGCCATGCGCCATAGCTCAGCAACTGCGTACAGCAACGGGGCGACAAGTGTCGCGGTTTATAGTGTTCAGACGCCTTCACAAAGGTGGCCTATTTGCTCGCCGTCCTGAACAGTACATCGCTTTGAAAATTGGCCATCGGAGTCATCTTTTAGAGTGGTGCAAGGAGCACAAAAACTGGACAACTCATCAATGGAGTCATGTCCTCTTTACTGATGATAGTCGTTTTAGTGCCACAAGCGATTCTCCAAGCCAGACGGACGGACAGAGCTCCATGTTTTCGACAGAGGTTCTGTAACCGGAGATCGCTGTTATCAGGGGGGGGATCCTTCCCTATGTGTGTCTATTCCGAGGTGCCACATGAGCAGACTTCGTTTTTATGGATGACAATGAACGGCCACACCGGACTCCTGCTCTTCAAGAATATCTGCTTGTTGTTCTTCCTCTTGTACAGACAATCATGTGTGTTGATACTATGAGTTCAATAGTCCATATTGTATGCAATGTATTAATTTTGAGCAACTGTGCTTTCGTCGTCATTTAAATGTGTTAATTTTCTACTTATTTAAGAAACTATTTGTTAACTGAACAATTTAATTCAAATCTGAAAAAAATTAGAAGTTTTTAGGAAATGATGAAGTAGTTTGGTTAAAACGCATTCCATTCTTTTGATGTTGATTTAGAATTATTGATGAGATGAGAAGAAATGAAAGAAAATTAGAATAAAGAAAATTCTAACAAGTATTCTTTTGTGGGCATATTGTAAAAAAATTGTGCATAAAATTCTGCTATGCAATGTTTGCTTTATTATCGTCTACCCATTTACAAACCTAAAAGTACGATTTTGTATAGGGAACACATTGAGTTAATTTAACGTCAAAATTTATCTAATGATATCAAAGTATGATGAAAGATTTTTAACTGTGGCATAGAGACTACTTAGTACTATGTAAGGTTTTCCGGGGAAAAAAAACTTTCTTCTTTTTTTGCATACGATATTGATGCTAGTTCAGAAAACATTATACCTTATGCGTATTTTCAGGCTTCTTAAAAGAAACGACCGATAGATATTGGATCAGAACACCACATTTTTGGTCCAAGAACTATTTTCAAAGTGTAATGTTTTTCTAGAAGCTTTTAGTATTGTACTATGCACACAAATGCAATCTGCAATTGTTAAGTTAAACACAGTTCTTAATGAAATACCACGAAATTTGAACGAATGCAATACAATTGTGATTTGAATGAGTATGAAACAAAATGTCATAAAATTATACGTAAATACATCATTATTTTAATATTATAATGCAATTTAAAAATTCAATTTGCTTAAGGCAAATATATATATATATATGTGCAGATAGATAAAAATTCTTCGTAAATCACTTTCGTTTCATGTCTTCAGTAAACAGCTAAAATATGTAACCTCTTTGCAACTAGTCTATAAAATATTTATATGTTTCATGATCCTTTGTTCCGCAGACGAATATGCTGTATCCATAGTAAGACTAAAATAGCTCACTGGGTTTGCGAGAAAGTACTTTTCACTTTCCACATATAGATAGCATTATGTTTGTTTTGTTATTCTTCTGGGAATCTTATATTTTTTTAAATTTTAAGATTCGGCAGCTGATACTTTTATGCTACTATAGAAGTAATTCGGTGTAGTTTTGTTTACAACTGTAAATTTAACATAATTTAACATCAATATTAAATTGAAACGACATTTTCGACATATTTTACTTTTTTATTTTCATAAAGGCCACAAGCCGCCTGACGCTCACAAAGAGATATGTGAATTTTATGGGGTTAATATCTCAGCCAAACGCATGTGTCAATTTTGGATTAAGGAGAATCGAACCCCCTATACCAACAATGTAGAAATGCCCATTTTGGATGTACCTTTTCTCAAAATCTGCTGTACATGATAATAATAGATAATCTGCTGCAGATACGAATAATAGATAATAGATAATCTGCTGTAGCTTTAAAATGTTTTGTGTAATTAAAGTACCCTTTCTGATTGTATTGAAGTGAACGTTTGAAACATTTTGAGTTTTAGAGTAATTTATAGGATATTTAGGCATAGTAAAATTTAGCACTTTTTTAATAAAAAAATTGAAAAAAAACTTTTTTTTAGTTTGTCATAAAAAGCTTATTTCAGTATATATTAGAAATTATAATAAAAAGCCATAAGCAATTTGCATACCTGTGAGCAGTAGTTCCTCAGAAAAGGTATATCGAGTATGAAAATACCACATTTGGAGAAAACGCATTTTCTTTGTAAAAATCCTCATTTATCAAAGCATTCGATGATAAATTAAAACCCGATGTTTTACAGTTCTAATTTTCTTAGATATTAAAGCATGGTATTTTTAGGAATCTAAACGCATAGAGAATTTGAAAATGCAAAAATCCGAAATGACCATTTTTTTGAAAATTTTGGCTTCGAACACCCCTTAAAAACCTTTTGCTTGGAGATCTTTCACTTGAAGATGAAAAACGTTCTGGCCGACTTTCTGAAGTTATGATGACAACATTAAAGCTATAATTGTATCCACTCATCATATAACTGTTTAAGACGTAGCAGAAATGTTAAAATGAATCACACACACAACAATTGAAATTCACATGAAATGTCTTGAACTCGTTAAGAGGCTCTATATTTGGTGTCCGAAAAAATTGAAAGAAATTCATTTAGCACAACGAATGATTCTTTGCGATACGCATTTGAAACGTAATGCAGTCGATTCGTTTTGGAAATGAATTGTCACTGGTGAGTGATGATAAATGGATTATCTACAGTAACATCAATCGCAAAAATCATGGCCCAAGCATGATAAATCAGCACGCATCATATCGAAAGCTAAATTGCATCAGAAAAAAATTATCCTTTCGATATTTAGTGGGATTACAAAGGTGTCGCGCATTTTGACTTGCTACCAAGCAACCATACAATAAACTCATATGTTTGCTCCCAACAGCTTATGAAATTGGAGAAAGCTAGAATTAGTAAATTGCAAAAGAAAATTACTGGAGTAGTGATATCCCACATCCCATACAGGCTCGATCTTGCATCATCGGATTATCAATAATGTGAAAGTTATAAACCTTCTTAACTGGTAAAAATTTCAATAATAGCGATGACCTCAAATGCACTTGATTGAGGTTTTTTGCTGATAAAGGTCAGAAGTTTTATGAATTTTAGATCAGAAGATCAGACGTTTTATTTATCAGTGCGGAATCATGAAATGCCAAAAGAATGCAAAATGTCAACGAACAGAATGGAAGTATTTGACTGATACTTCATCCTTTGTACAGAAAAATATTCAGTTTTATTTCACATTAAAAAACAAAATTACTTTCTTACTAATCTGATGCATCTGCTTCTATACAATCTGTTTTTGTAAAACATATTTTAGTTCAGTAAAAAATAATAAAATTCACCATTTACTAAAACAGTAAAAGAAATTATTACTGTGAGTAATCAGAAATAAAATATTATCATTTCTGTTAATATCTTAATAGATAATCAGTGAGATAATTCTGTAGGCTCAACAAATCATAATTTATTCTGAAATAATTATATTACATTTATCATACAAATGCAACTTGTTTTCTCCCTGTTTTAAAACTTTAATACATTCAAGTGCTTTGTAGAATCTTAAAAAGTTATGAGACAAGGATTTCTGCTTTAACACTGTTCTAGAATTTTTGTGAATTACATTAAATTAATATGCACTATGATACACCTGTTACCTCTTTGAAATTTGTGTGAAAGTTCGCGACGCCTTTAACGTTTCAGTTTTGGTCAGCGCCTCATTAATTTTCAGTTTTACTGTTTTTCCGTATTGTTGCCCAACGTCGCTCAAAGGAGGTAGTGGTTAGTGATGACTCACCTACCGAACGTTCCCGGTTCAAATTCCACAGAAGGCATGAATCTTTGTAAGCGAACAGTGTCTATGTGGCAGGGGGCACTTGGAAAACACATGGAGTCGAAATATTTTCCAGAGTACAGTGGTGAAAGAAAAGAGGCGAGAGACCCTCAGACTGTCCTCGCAGCTTTTCTTCCTCGGAATTCCAATTACAGTGGAAGCTTAGCAGTTAGCATGACCTGGCGATATATAACACACCTACATGGATGCACAAGTGTCGAACTTGCTCCGTTCTGTACTCTTGTCTTCGTACTGGCATGGTACGGTCTACATTTAGTTAATGTTAATACTTCCCTTTAAGTAACAGTTAGTTATAACTTTATCTATAATATGCAAGGTATTTTCAATTAAATATATTTTAACTGAAAAAATTTTCGACTATCATCGGCTTTGCTTTTAAGTCCTATCATGTTTTTGGTCCTCCTTACGGCCGGTAAATGAGGATTCAGTGATATACGGATTTATGGAAACTGAGATTTCTTGTAAAAGAACAGTTTAATTGCGTTTTTTTATTTTTACAGTTTTTTAATTTAACAGTTTGCGACTGAATTGAATCTTCTTGTGTTTAGGGGAAGTCCTTAAGTTTGAAGATGGCAAACAATTAAATCTCCTAGGTAGCCAGTTCATAGCCAGCACCCGAGATTTGAGCTCTGAGTATTAGACAGCAATAACTTAATCTACTTGAAAGAAATAAAGAGCTATGCAGCATTCAAGCATTTTACTTTCTTTTCTTTTCGCCATCGACGGAACAGCTGGCCCACTGGGTTAGGTGCTTTTCAGCCTGTTGGATCCCGTCGATGGAATTTAAAGTATATATATATGAAGAGCTTAGTAGTGTGTCCTCCTGCAATTGACCACGCTAAACGAGGAGCATTAAAATAAGGACCAGAACATGGAAAAAAGGTGCATGATGGGGACTGCAGAGACTAAGGGGAACACTTATTATGGTGCATGTTAGGTAGAAATTTATACAGTTACGGTACATGTTGGGCATACACTATTATGGTACATGTTAGGCATACAGTTATATTAATGATAGCTATATAATCAGGTGCAGATGCAAAGATGAACAAATACATTGTACATGTTAGGCATACACTATTATGGTACTTGGTAGGCATGCAGTTATATTAAGGAAATGCTATATAATCAGGTACAGATGTAAAGATGAACAAATACATTACAGATTGTGGGATCCGTTAAAAGAGTGCTGGATTAATCATAAAATTAAACATAATTGGGAATAAAACAAGGAAAATAATAATAAGTAAGACATTAAGTAAATTAATATGTGTACAGAGCGGGCTGCTGACGGCACAGTGTCCAAGAAAAGAAGTCACTCCAGGCTGTCAGCAATGCTTTTAGCAACGGTAGTGCAGTCTCTAATGCGGCTGAGCGCATATTTGTTCTTAATTGTGTTCTTAAACCAAGCCGGCATATTGATTGCAGCTGGTCTTTTTAAATGAGAATTCGCTGTGTGAGGGCAATCAAACACATAGTGATCTGGATCACCAGTACTCCCACAAATACATTGGTCACTGTCTCTTAGGCGAAATCTGTGAAGATACGACATATATGGGCCATGCCCTGTCAGATACTGTGTAAGGTGCGAGGAGCAGCTATTTAAATTCTGGTTAACTTCTGATTGGAAATCATACAGTCTTCTGCCTGTGGTGCTTGTGTCCCAGTAGTTTTGCCACTGCTTCATTAGTTCACATTTGAGTGTAGTTTTCAGATATGAGTGCGGAAGGGGCACAACAATGCTACTCACATGGGGTTCATTGGCCGCGCCTTTCGCAATCAAATCCGCTGCTTCATTTCCTTTAATCCCCGTATGGGCTGGAACCCATTGAACCTTAGGCCTCAGACTTGCAGGACTCGAAATTAATAGTTTTTGTATGTCTCTGACAATGGGATGCCTACTTCGACGGCCCTGGATGGCCTGTAAGCTTGACATTGAGTCTGTGTAAATTACTTTATACCCGCCATTATTAGCAATAAAGTCCAGAGCTGCCTTTAGGGCTGTAAGTTCTGCCTGAAACACTGAGTTGCTGGGGTGAAGCTTCTTAGCCCAGGAATGAATTATGTAGTCACCCTCCATTGCACACCAGGCACTGCCAGTCCCGAGTTCTCCTTTGGAGCCATCGGTATATAGGGCTAAGGATTGTAATGCACTTGGAGGATTACAGTTTGCTTCTATATCGAAGTCTGCAGGGTGGTAAGGAGAGTGGGCAATGTGATTCTCGTAGTCCGAGGATACATAAGTCTTACTCCAAATAGTAATGTCTTGTTTTAGTCTGATCACTCTCACCGCAGCACTCTCGCTCTGTACTATCAAGTGCAGGGGCGGTAGCCCAGCCAATACATTTAATGCAGTGGTAGGAGAGGTACGGAATCCTCTGCAGATGCCCAGAAGAAATGGTCTTTGCGCGGAGTTCAATGCATGTTGCATTTTAATCGTGACATTGACGCCCCATATGGAAACGCCATGAAGAGCTATGCGCTCAGCGACTGTGGCATACCATATTTTGAGCATCTGTGAGGAGACACCCCAGCTAGCAGCAGCTGTTCTCCGCATTGTATTAGACAATTTATGCAGCCTTTCTTTAAGATCCTTGATGTGAGGGAGCCAGGAGAATCTGTCGTCTATAATCACACCCAAGTAGCGAAAATGTCTCACGAATTGTATGTTTCTGTCATGAAGGTTTACACACGGGGTACGCTCGTGCCTTTTTTCCGGGCTAATCACCATTCCTTTTGTTTTTGTTCTTGAAATTGTGAGCTTATGTTCACTGGCCCAGCGGACTATTTTGTCTAGCGCTTTTTGGGAATTTGCCTCGTAGCTTTTACGGCTGTGACCGTTTGAAATCAGCAAGAAGTCGTCAGCATACGCTATTATTTCTGATGTTTCATCATCGTCAAAAAGGTTGAGCGCAGTGTCTGCTACCAGGTTCCACAGAAGTGGACCTAGGCAAGAGCCCTGCGGACAGCCTTTCGTCACCTTTTGCATGTGGACGCCTCCATCCGTTGTAGCTTGAATTCGTCTTTCACTCAGGTAGCTGTAGATCAAATCAAATAAAGTTTTGGGACAATTGATATCTTTGAGACATTTCAAAACATCATGCCACCACAACGAATCGAAGGCACCTTGAATGTCTATGCTGATGACAACAGTATGCAGTTTATTCTGCTTATTTCTAAGTACTGTGTTCCGTAGGTGATACAGTGCGTGATCCACTGACTTTCCTGCTATAAAGCCATATTGCCTAGTATTTATGAGTTTATTGGTATGAATGTAAAAATTCAGTCTTTGAAGTATTATTCTTTCGAGGATTTTTCCCATGGCCGGGAGCAGGCAGATGGGCCTATAAGAAGCAGCCTCATTTGGATCTTTATTTCCCTTCAGGAATAGAGCAACTTCTGCTATTTTTGTGCCTTCTGGAAAGAGACGAATTCTCCAGCACGCCTGTAAATAGGAGAAAAGTATTGCCGGATGCGTGTTATGCATAGCTCTGAGAATACCATTATCAAGCCCATCCGGACCTGGAGCTTTACTCGGATTCAGCTTCTTGATTACGTCATTCAGTTCCTTACTTGTTGGAGGTGGCTCAGAATCAGCAATGGATGAAGTATAATATTGTTCAATACTAGTTCGTATTTCCTTCTGCGCTGTAGTGTCTTTATGGGGATCATCATGCTCGAAAATCGTTTCCAGTATATGTGTCACTATCTGGTAACTAGTGTTGGCATTCTGGCAGATTGACGTAGTTAGACTGGTAGGTTTAAAGATCTTATCATGAGCAACTTTGAATAGTCTACCAAATTTTTCTGTTGCGTTCGTACAATATTTCTGCCAACATTCCAGTTTAGCCTTTGAAATCATTCGTTTATAGACTGCGCGGTTTTTTCTGAATATCAATCCCAATGCCTTTCTTTCATTTGGATCGCGGCATCCTTGAAAGCGGCGCCTAAGGGCCCGAACTCGACTCCGTTCGGCCGTTAACATGGAATTCCACCATGGAGTTTTATTTGGAATAAAGTGACTTCGCCGTTTAAGTATTTTATCACAGACCGTCTGCAATGCATCTATTGCCATATTGTATGCCGTATCAAGCGCTTCTTTATTACTTGCATTTTCAAAGGCTGCTACTAAATGAGAAGCATGGGGCGCTAAAGTACTGCCAAATTTTTGGGAATTTATATATTTTGTTTTCCATCTATTTTTAACTGCGTATTGGTGTTCTAAGTCAATGTCGAATCTAATAAAACGATGGTCACTTAATGATGGGCAATCACTCCAGACATTCCAATTGTTTATTCTTGAGTAAATGGCGGTGGTTGCTAGTGTAATATCTGGCCAGCCCTCTGCCCGTGTAGTCCAGAAAGTTGGATGGCTGTCAGCTGAATTAACTATCGTCAGGCCATGGGATGTTATAAAGTCCAAAACTGGCACTGCTCTTCTGTTTCCCTCTGGTGCGCCCCAAAGAGGGCTTGCGGCATTAAAGTCTCCTGCAACAATTTTGCTGCGAACCGGAAGTGCAACTACATATTCTAATTCAGTCAGTGCTAATGTGATATCATGTGAGGGCGGAATATAGACACTTGTGAAAGCAATATTCCCATTAGGGCTCTCAAGCTGAATTGTGATTGAGTAATCACCTTTGTACATTAGTAATGGTGTGAGCGGACCGTTGTACACTATTGCTGCTAGATTACTAGTTGACTGAAAGACCTTGAAAGAACTCATGCCTACAATTTTTCCATTTGCCGTGTAATATTCTTGCAGTAGGGCCACTGGAAAGTTATTTTCCATTATAATTTGGGCTGCGTTGTTTGTTGCAGCCTGGCATCTCTGGAGGTTCCCCTGTAAGACGGAGAAACCCTCAAGTATACTCTTGTGTACAAGACCCTGCATTTTGCTTAATGTTGATAAGCTGCTCTGAGGCGACTGAGCTCTGCTTTGTATGCTGGGCATATTCCTGCACTTGCCAAGTGTGTTACTTCGTATGTTGTGCCTAGTTTCTTATTCGAATCTTCACAGTTGATACAGTGAGGCGTAGTTGTAGTACACTTGCCAACTGCGTGTCCTTTACCACAGGTAGCACACGCGGGGGATGACTTGCAAGTGTGGCTGATATGGCCTAGCTTTTGGCAGTTGTAACACCTCTTTACTTTGAAAAATTGTCTAAACGTGCACGAGTTAAAACCAATGAAAACACGGGGGTGGTCTTTTACAAGGTCAAAACTGCTGGTGTGAATATCGACAATCCAATTATTATCACCTGGGGACTTACGTACAGGTGTCCTTGGTGTTATGTGGGAATGTGTAACTGATGGTGCCAGATTCACAAAAGCCTCACTTATATCGTCAGCTGTGGCCGAGGCTGGCACACCATAAACTATCACTGATGTTTTTCGACCGTTGGGAACTCTCACAGAAACTGTTGAAGAAAGCGCAGGTGTTTCTTCTATTGATTTCCGAAGCACGTCTATATGCTCCCTAGCAGTGCACCGCACCAACAATTCCTTGGCCCGGGTAGGGCGAACTTCTTCAACCGTTATGCCTATGGCTCTTGCGTTTATCTTGGAAGTAAGCTGGGCCCTAACCTGCTCAGGAGTTTGATCGGTGTCGTTGGGCTTAATTAGCAACACGTGTTCGGATTGCTTTTTTCCAAGCGGCTTTGTAAGGCGTTTTTTCTTTCGAACTTCAGTGAAAGGAAGTTCGTTTGTTTCTGTTTGAAATTGTGTATCTCCTGTAGTAGCAGGGAGTTCCGTAATAGGCGCAGTAGGAGCAATGGTATTCGAAGTATCGCGCTGCTGTTGTAATGCCTGAATTTGCCCCTGCAGCTGAGCGTAAAATAACTCTTGTTCAGCTATTGTGTTGCGAACTGTATTTACAAAGCTGGTAACTTGTTTCCTGACGGATGCGTTGAGTTTTTTAGACTCTTTAGAATGTCTAATGAACAACTGTAGTTGGTCACAAATGAAATTGATAGCCTCTATTCTGGAGGCGGAAGTAGAAGAATTTGTTGTGCTCCTGTCTACCGAAGGGAAGTCTTGTTTATTGCATGTGGAGCTAATTGAGTCCGCTGAAGTGGTTGGCGTAACTGGATGCATATTAAATCACAGTAATGCACATAGAGTAATTAAAAGCGCAGTAGAAAGCACGGAAATCACAGTTTTAGGGGGGGAACACAAAGTAAGTGTAAGCGCAGTATATACCACTGTAGAAGATGGTATTCGGTGACAACACTTCGCGTGCTTGCTAAAACTAGCGCTAATGGCAGGGAGGTGTACACTAACAAAGAAAAACCGCCAGCAGTGCACTATAACATTATAAAATTGAAATGACAAATAGTATCTTATACTTAGCAAATTACAATTGCAGGTACACAATAAAATTGCAGTTAAAAAAAAATGTATTGTTAAGCAAATTAAAACACAGTTAATCACGATAAAATTCAGTAGCAACTGATATTAGCACTTATTAATTTAAGTATATATTAACAAAAACGAGAATAATAATTGTATTACTGGTAATTATAATAAACAAATAAAATTATATGAGCTAGTTAAATTAATGCACACTTAATAAGTTCAATAAGCACATAATAGTTAATAAGTTCATAAGTCAGCAAAATTTTTTACAGTAACTACTATTACAGAAATATTTATCACACAACCCTGAAGAAAGATAAGAGCAATAAGATAATAGCAATAGTATGCTTTTTGCTAGAGTCTGAATTTAGAATAAATTAATTCAAGTCGTGAACTAACTAGTGAATACTTCAAGATAATTGAATGCAGTCTACCTGTTGCAGTCTTCTCTTGATTCTGTATAATCCAAATAGTGGGGGTATTATAATATGTGGGAGTATTATAGCAAAACTAGGGTAGTTATCACATATCAAGGAAATGCCGTTATCCTTTCAACTGTAGCTTGGAATCCTTTCAAGGTCGATAGCCCGGAGAGAGGGGGGCTTTTAACGATTCTCAGACAGACCCCCTACTTCTTCAAGGCAGCTCTCCTCCCCTACTTCTACAAAAGAGGTGAGGGGTGAATACGTTCTTTGCTGGGGCCGTATACTTTCTGCAGGGATCTCCTTAGATTAAGTTTAAATTAAATTGAATAATTAAAATCCTAAGAGCCGTAAAGCAACAAAACTTTTATCAACAAAATCTCCGTTAATCACTGCACATTTGAGTATGAAGTTCGGAAAGAATTTCACTGAAGAAGCACTTGAAAATAGATGCAAAACTGCAGTCAGGCTTCGTATAGATGTCACGTGGTATATTCAATCAATTATCAATTATTTCTGAACGATGTACATTAACATCATAAAACTAACACCTCCACATACTTGATAACTTTCTACAACTGCTGATGCACGATTCGATGTTCAAGTGTCGACCCTTCCGCCTTTTTTTCGCAGAAATGTCTCAAGCATTTTACTGTACAAAAGAGGTTACTGTCACTTTCAGATCGGTGTATTTTCGTGATAGAGAAATCACTGCTTGTTCCATGATTTATTCAAATCTGCCTAGAATTACTTACAGAATTAAATCAGCTGATATCCATAAAGACATTTCAATTCTTGTGTTCTCAGTAGAGCAGAGAACACGGCCTTCGATGGGAAGGCTTCAGTGTCCTACACCATTAACTCTTTGCGGTCGTATTAAGTTTATATATAGGTACCCTAAAAGGTTTGCTGGCTGAAAATAGATTTTTACCACTAAGCGAACAAACTACCTTACCAAAATCTGATAGTTACGATAAATTTTTATACTGGGTGTTTGGTAATACCTTGTATGCGGCTAGGAATTGTCATTCTCATCGCCCGGTCTGTAAGACATTATATTAATTCGCCAAATATTGTCGCGATTACTTTTAGATAATGTTGTATAAACTCCTACCATTTTGGTCTGTATGATTTCGAACTCCTAGGCCACACGAGTCCTGATCTCTCAGTTTTCGAATGATTCGATCTCATTAAAATGCTGTCTGTGGAATTGTAAGTCAAAGAGAGAAAGTCGATGTTGTTCGAACTGACGGATACTATGCAATATTTCCCACTGAAATAGTGAGCATACAGTGCCTTCAAGTGTCATACCTTTCCTATACACCCATAAGACTTCTGGTGCGTATATATTTATGCCATAACGTACCAGACCCTATGTCATCTTCTGGCTGAATTTTGAATGCTGTTTGTTTATTAACACTGTCGTTACTTACACATCACTGTAAATATCAGTGTTGATTGAATTTTACAACAATGTAAGAAATGTGCAACGCAAAGGAGTTCGGAAGCAAGAAGACGAACGTTAGAGTGAACTAATGGCCGCATAAGACGTCGTGTGTATCCGATCTATAACCTTCAACTGGAGAAAAGTTGAGAAATGTTTTAGATATTTCCTCTATGTGGGCATGACTCTTTTGTGACGATTAGGCTGACGCATGTTTTGTTTCCAGCTGTCCTTTATGAAGATTTTCAATAATAAGGAACAGTAGTTGTAAACGTTTATAGTGAAGTCGTAGCAGAACACTATGGAGCGCCGAATCGAATATTAATGTCTTCAACGACAAATCTTTTTTCTGCTTTAAATGAAATTCGCAGTCGAAAAGTGTAGTACCGAAAGGCTACTAGTTTAATGTTTGGAAGTATACATGTACACTAAGGTGGAACAATTACTTTGGATGCAATTAGTGCTAAGAGGTTTTTATCTTCAATGCGGGTTTTACGGCTACATATTAATAGGACAGCCCTATGTTTCTGACATGCTACAGCCATCTCCTTTCTAACGTGCTACAGGCATTTCTTTTTATGTTCAGGACATTGGAAACACGTGTTTCAACAAGATACCACATGGTCATACGCTGCGTATCTTCCCTGAATGTTTGCAATGCGCACAAATGGCTAGATTGAACTGAACGATGCCACTCAAATCCAGCATTTTTAGTTGCACTATAACGGTCAGTTGAGAAGCTCTTATTTTTAACGAAATGAAAGCGAATTGAGGGATCCCGTCGACAAGATTTTGTGTGAGATTTTGCGCAAGACTATTCATAAGAAATAATTTGGGCACCATTGGATCAATGGTACGACGTGCCGAAAGAATTTGCCCGAAGTCGGGAGACATTATCTTAATGATATCCACTATATCTAAGAATATTATTTTTGGATATTTTTGAAAATTAAATAATTTTAATTCTTTTGTTTATCTAGGTGTGTAAAATGTTTAGTACAAAATGTATAATCCTGTACAACGAATGTTTCCGGTCACTTTTCATGCGGTGGTAATTTTTCAGTCAGGATGTGTAAGTGGCACTCTGATTACTGATTTTACAGATTCGATTAAAATGATTCACATGCGCTAGAATAAGCTATATATTCTGTTAGGTCATTAATTGAAGAAGGCTCACCTGCTGCTTACAAATCAGCCAGCATTTATGGCGAGTGCTCGAAGTAAAAATTCAATAAAGAGCAAAATATAAATATCTAATAACCAAAGGCTATATATTCTGTTATTTCATATTGTTCTGTTATAGCATCGTAAAAGTGATCGCGACGTTTGCTCTAAAACTTCCACTGGCGTGAATTATCGCCAATTAAAATGCATAGCAGCAGACAGGAACTCTTAGCTTAGCATAGTGCAGCTCTAGCAACGTGACCTTCAATAGGCAGATTACGCCCTCTAATGACAATCGCAAACATTCACTTATATACGCGAGAGTTGATTACATTCTTGCGGGAAAACGGAGAGAGAAACGGGACAGTAAAGATTCAAAATATAAAATAACTGGTTGAGCAAATTGAATAAACCTTACAAACTGATGAATAATCTTCCAATATTGTCGTAGTAGTCTTCTCCTCTCTCTGAAGATAATTTTCCTTCATGCGTTCATTATTCCCAGTACAATGATATAATCTAAACGATCCACGCATAAATGCACCCGACACTTTGCAAATTGGCAGCCCAATGGTTAAGGCTTTGATAGAAGTTCGTGAGATATGTAAATCGACGTCTAATGTCTAGCCGATATTTTGATCATTGCTAAGTTTACTTCCATATATTTATGTGTTTTGCATTTGTGGAATTTGAAGAAATACCAATATATGTATCTAGGTTCATATTTGAAGTAGCATCACAGGAATGTTGTTCATTTCACTGCTCTATAATTTTAGTTCTGTGGCCTATAAGTACTCGGAAGCACGACGATTATGTTATGTAGTGATTTTTGGTTAGCTTAGAATTATGGATTAA
Source organism: Stegodyphus mimosarum (assembly GCA_000611955.2). Classification (NCBI taxonomy): domain Eukaryota; kingdom Metazoa; phylum Arthropoda; class Arachnida; order Araneae; family Eresidae; genus Stegodyphus; species Stegodyphus mimosarum. The sequence goes on from KK113181.1 coordinate 47,496, forward strand.
TGTGTAGTTAATTGCAGTTATTTGTTAATTAATTATTGAGTGAGTAAATTATATACATTAATTTATGCTTATTCTAAATTTTTCTTCACGAATTGTATTGCTTATGTTATTGAATCAATTATTTTTATACGAGTTAAACAGAGTTCTCGTTCTTACGTTACGCGTTCGACAGTATTAGCCTTCGGGAGAAGGAGACAATGGGAAATCGGTTGTTTCTGCGTAATATTTGAAATTTAAAAATACTTCCTTTTTATTCACATGGTTGAAATTTATACCTCTTAAAGAGAAAAAATTTACCCTTCTTATGAACCTACTTTCATGACTGTACGTCGCCCCGTTGGAGAATTATGCCCATTTAATTGCTAAAATTGTTGAATTTCGTGTCTAAAAATTTATTCTGCTATAAGAGTCGTTTTTGAGCACTTTTTCGTCAAGGTCATGTACTGCGTCCGGTTGCGTGGTAGGGGCGTGGTAGGGTTGTCGCATTCTTTCCCTCACCCCTCCTTGTTGGCGAAGGGGGTGGCGAGGGTGGAATTTTTTTTGGTGTGAAGAAGGAAAAACTAAGTTTTCGCAGCACTGTTTTGTGTTTGGCGAGATTTGCATACTAATTCACCAAATTTGGTGATTTTCGAAAATTCTGGATTCTGGACGATTAAAATCGTCATGCAAGGCCATGCTCAGCCCTTTTTGCCTTGGATTTGCAGCTGAAAGAAGACGCTTCATTTTTCTTCCTCTGGAAGAGCAAATGTTGACCCGGGGGGGGGTCCGGTAGTGGACATGTTTACGTCCTAAAGATGTACATCTAAATGGATCAATAGAAGTATACTCCTCCGCACTTTACCATCCCCGTGCAGGAGTCGAGAATGTTGGTTTTTCTCATCGAATCAATACGTTAATAGTAGATGCCACTTGAATCCAGCTATCAGATTTCTTCATGAACGGTCACTTAGATCCGAGTACTACCATCAACTCGAGTACTACCATCAACTCGCCGGAATGGGACTAGTTCAGTAAATTACAAGTTCCCACCTTCTTCACATCGGTCTATGGGTCCAGTTTTCATCTTCCTTCTCTGGGAACATCTATGTTTATTTCATCTTCCTACGTCCTTCAGGACTGCTAACATCATCTCTGTGCGGGTTGGAATCATGCCCAAAGGAGAGCATCTTAGTTTCAACTTCAAACGGCTGTTCGTCTGGAGATTGTTCCATCTGATGAACTAGCAAGGCTTAATTAAGTTTTCAATTCTTCCCTTCAAGTGAGTTCAACCTTTTGATTGTTAATTTCACCTGAAATTTAGTACAGCTTGCTACCTAAATTCCGTGAACATGTTTCCTAAGTAATATGGTAATTTAAAATTTTTTTAAGAGATTTGATTATTTGAAGTAAATTTTCCAGTGATGAATTATTAATGTAAGGAGTAATTATATGTGTGTTTAATTTCCAATTAAATTCTATTTAACTTTTAGTCAAGGTTTTTCTGCTGGATCTTAAATCCAGGCTGTGTATTTAAGCAACTGCTGCACTATTAATCTATTTAGGACTTTTAACCTTAACTTGGAATGTAATTAAAATTTATATATAATGAATTAAGACAGGATATTAAATTTGTAAACTTATCTAAATTTTACCTTTTTACTTTAAGTTGTTACTATTTTTGGTTGAGAATTAACTTTAACTTTTGCTAATTAAGGAACGATTAAAAATTTAAATTCTACTTTACCTTTAATTGTGTAATTGAATGTAGGAATAAATGTAATCATTTTTCTCCAACGGGTCTACTTGAATATGTAATATTTTCTAACTGCCTAAGGGATTTGCTAAATTTATGTATGTAATTTTTACCTGAGTAAATTAAGAAATTTCTTGAACTAAGTAATCTCTATCAATATTGGTAAAGACACCATGCTCGGTGATTCATTAAATTCCTGTGTATTTTTATGCTGGCCAGCAGAGTTTGATAACTGCATATGAAAATTTAATATTAATTTTTACGGTGTAAATTTTTGATTAATTCATCTCGGTGCATATTTGAAATTAGCAATATATATATTATAATTCTAAATGCATTATTTTAAATAGTTGTCACCTGAACACACCATAGATCTAGAAATTTAAGTTGAAAGATTGAGTGTCTTCCTTTAATGCTGCAATAAATATCCTTGGTTATATATATATATTTGATTCAGAGTTTTTCTTATGATGACTTGTGTGAATGTTTTTAACACCAGTACTCCTGCTTGGTCTTAGGGGTTGTTCGGGTTAGTAAACACAACGCAATGAATTATGGTTTTGATATTATTGTAGGCAAATTATTGTAGCAGTTAGCATTTAACATTTAGCACGTAACATTTGGTGCCGCGATTTTAGCACATAACATCTGGTGACGTGACAAATTGCCACATAACATCTGGTGCCGTGAAATTTCGAGCTCAGGCCTGGTCGGAGTACTTGTGTTTAATGATATTTCCTTTGATTTCATGTATCTATGTTTAGACTTGATACTTTAACCCCTGCTTTGTGAGTTTCAGTAACAGGTCTATGCATTGATCTTGTGCTTATTTCATCAGTAAATTTATTTTGTGCATTGATTCAGTATAGGGTGCATAACAAATTTGTACTTTTCACACATGATCTTTGGACTCTAAAGTGAAAACAACACAAACACTAACACGCAGTTAGATTTTAAGTGAAGATTTTGAACTGTTGTATGTGACATTATTCACTGTGGATTAGATTTTTACACACATGCTGTTTTAATTTTTATGATAATTGTTTACATTGTGTGCTCACATATATGGATAGTGAATTTCTACAAGATTGTTACCTTTATGCCATTTAGTTTTGTGGGGATTTTCTTAGACTCCCAGTTGTCAGTAGTATACCAGACCGTTTAGCTTCCTCTTGCTTATTGATTTATTTGTGGTTGTACTGCTAGGAATTATCATGCCTAAATCTACTAAAGCTACTCGTGCTGCTAGAAGGGCCTTGGGAATTTCTAATTTTAATGAATTGACTTAATGTTGAGCAGTATTTATGTGATCAAGAAATAGTGATTTTTTTTAATTGCTTGAAGTATGGTTATAGATTTATGTAATTTGTGCCTTTGAAGATGAGTTAAAAATTTGGGTTTTGATTTTGTTTTAGAAAAAAAAAACTGAATTGTTAGTATCTTAAAGTTAATTTTGGTCAGATTTGTAAAGTTGCGCGGGAACAGTGATAGTTAGCTTAGAGATTCATTGATTTTTTTTTGGAAGATAGTTTTCAGCTGGAGTGAAGTTTCTGTCTAGTTTTTATGAGTAACTGAATTTCTGCCTATTTTGTGAAGAGTTATTGTTGTCTGAGAAAAGTGTAAACAGTAGAAGTTTAGTATTTTACAAGTATTTGGTATTGCGAATTTATCAGAATTTGTAAGAATTTTGGAGAATTTTGGTGACAAGGTAGAATTTGTTGTGGTGTAATTTAGGAAATGAGGATAATTACTCTTCTGCAATTTTTGTACAGGCGTTCAAGTTGTTTATGTGCTATTCTGCTGTGAAAATTATTCAGTGAGTAGTTTAACTGGGTTTTGAACCATGAACTTAATTGTTATGTGATTAGGGAATTTGATTTTCATTACTTTTCTAGCATTTGTTACTGGATTTTAGTTCTTGATTGAATTTTT
>KK113181.1:52208-68503 GCA_000611955.2 Stegodyphus mimosarum
TGGGTTATCAGGGCTGGCCCCTTTAGCTCACTTCATTTAAAATCTAAATTTGTTTTTTTGTCTTCTCCCAGATCTTAAGCGCTTGGGATTCTTTCGGTTAATTTTGACAAGATTGTTTTTTCTCAACACTCCTCGTTAGTTCTTCCATTTTTTTTTGATTGCAGCACTACCAATTATGTTTTGACTGGGATTCTGTGAGTTACTTCAGCGCTGTACAGTTGCGGTTTTGTTTTATTCCACCTTTCTCGTATTTCATTTTGGGGAAAGCGGTGGTTGTGAACTTGGAATTGGTTCAGTGTTTTGTCTCTTTAGCAAATAGAGACTCAGGGCTTGTATGCAATGGTATACAACTTATAGCGTTTTTTAGTTTTAGGATTGTTTTACTTGCATTGAAAAAAATATATATGTTTTTGTGTGTGGAGCACCTGTATAGCTCCTGTTTTTGTATTCGACACCTTGCTCCAGTATATAAGTTTAGGTGTTTATTGTATTTTATATGTACTCTTATTTGCATTGTATACTCTTATTGTAGCATTTGTAGGGGGGGGATGTTATCTAACATTATTACTTATTACACTTTATTTTTTTTGGGGTGTGTCTTGGCTGTTTGTCAACGCTTTTGAATTTTGGTTCTTTGACGATTGTCAGACAGATCTCCTGAGGCTCAGGCATATTGAATGCTGTTAGGGGTGTTTTTTTTTCTCGTCTACTATTGACAATTGGGATTCACTGACCTTCTGGTATTCTTGCAATATATAACTCGTTTGTAAACCCTTTGCCCTTGTCTCCTTTATTAAAAATTTTTGGCTCGCCAAAAATTTTTTTCCCGGTTGGGGGAGGGATGTTATGTAGTGATTTTTGGTTAGTTTAGAATTATGGATTAATGTGTAGTTAATTGCAGTTATTTGTTAATTAATTATTGAGTGAGTAAATTATATACATTAATTTATGCTTATTCTAAATTTTTCTTCACGAATTGTATTGCTTATGTTATTGAATCAATTATTTTTATACGAGTTAAACAGAGTTCTCGTTCTTACGTTACGCGTTCGACAGTATTAGCCTTCGGGAGAAGGAGACAATGGGAAATCGGTTGTTTCTGCGTAATATTTGAAATTTAAAAATACTTCCTTTTTATTCACATGGTTGAAATTTATACCTCTTAAAGAGAAAAAATTTACCCTTCTTATGAACCTACTTTCATGACTGTACGTCGCCCCGTTGGAGAATTATGCCCATTTAATTGCTAAAATTGTTGAATTTCGTGTCTAAAAATTTATTCTGCTATAAGCGTCGTTTTGTGCACTTTCTCGTCAAGGTCATGTACTGCGTCCGGTTGCGTGGTAGGGGAGTGATAGGTTTGTCGCATTCTTTCCCTCACCCCTCCTTGTTGGCGAAGGGGGTGGCGAGGGTGGAATTTTTTTTGGTGTGAAGAAGGAAAAACTAAGTTTTCGCAGCACTGTTTTGTGTTTGGCGAGATTTGCATACTAATTCACCAAATTTGGTGATTTTCGAAAATTCTGGATTCTGGACGATTGAAATCGTCATGCAAGGCCATGCTCAGCCCTTTTTGCCTTGGATTCGCAGCTGTAGAAGCACGTTATTTTTTCTTCCTCTGGAAGAGCCGGAGATGGGAAATAAGATAAAGATGAACATCTAAAAAAACACTTGAAGTTTACTCCTCCGCACTTTACCATCCCCGTGTTGGAGTCGAGAATGTTGTTTTTCCCCATCGAATTAATACGTTGAAGAGACTTCTCGCAGTCTAGTGGATGCAACTTGAATCCCGTTATCCGGATCCTGCATGATCGGTCACTTAGATCCGAGTACTACCATCAACTCGCCTGGATGAGAATAGACGGAAAAGGGAGGAACCTTTAGGAGCTCTTGTTTTGCTGCACGAATGCACTTTACCATCTTCATAGTGTCTGATCCAAGTGTCCAGATTTCTCGCCGGACTCCCTCGTTCAACATCTGCGAAGAACTGGTCGTCGGCAGAGCCTTGTTCAACACCTGTTATGAATGGGACATCCGGAAAAAAAAATCTATAAGATGAGTTAATGCTTAATTAAATTTTCAATTCTTCCCTTCAAGTGAGTTCAACCTTTTGATTGTTAATTTCACCTGAAATTTAGTACAGCTTGCGACTTAAATTCCGTGAACATGTTTCCTAAGTAATATGGCAAATTAAAATTTTTTTTAAGAGATTTGATTATTTGAAGAAAATTTTCCAGTGATGAATTATTAATGTAAGGAGTAATTATATGTGTATTTAATTTCCAATTAAATTCTATTTAACTTTTAGTCAAGGGTTTTTCTGCTGGATCTTAAATCCAGGCTGTGTATTTAAGCAACTGCTGCACTATTAATCTATTTAGGACTTTTAACTTTAACTTGGAATGTAATTAAAATTTATATATAATGAATTAAGACAGGATATTAAATTTGTTAACTTATCTAAATTTTACCTTTTTACTTTAAGTTGTTACTATTTTTGGTTGAGAATTAACTTTAACTTTTGCAAATTAAGGAACGATTAAAAATTTAAATTCTACTTTACCTTTAATTGAGTAATTGAATGTAGGAATAAATGTAATCATTTTTCTCCAACGGGTCTACTTGAATATGTAATATTTTCTAACTGCCTAAGGGATTTGCTAAATTTATGTATGTAATTTTTACCTGAGTAAATTAAGAAATTTCTTGAACTAAGTAATCTCTATCAATATTGGTAAAGACACCATGCTCGGTGATTCATTAAATTCCTGTGTATTTTTATGCTGGCCAGCAGAGTTTGATAACTGCATATGAAAATTTAATATTAATTTTTACGGTGTAAATTTTTGATTAATTCATCTCGGTGCATATTTGAAATTAGCAATATATATATTATAATTCTAAATGCATTATTTTAAATAGTTGTCACCTGAACACACCATAGATCTAGAAATTTAAGTTGAAAGATTGAGTGTCTTCCTTTAATGCTGCAATAAATATCCTTGGTTATATATATATATTTGATTCAGAGTTTTTCTTATGATGACTTGTGTGAATGTTTTTAACACCAGTACTCCTGCTTAGTCTTGGGGGTTGTTCGGGTTAGTATACACAACGCAATGAATTATGGTTTTGATATTATTGTAGGCAAATTATTGTAGCAGTTAGTATTTAACATTTGGTACCACAACATTTGGTGCCGCGATTTTAGCACGTAACAATTAAAGTCTTAAGAGCCAAACGCTGGGCATTTTTAAATAAATTTTAAAAAACGAATAAATCATAGAGGGTTATTTTTGACTACTTCTAGCCTGGATATCGGGCAGTTACCCGTATGTAACACAGATTTTCTTCCATATTCCCAGATACCTGATAGAGCATTTTTAAATAAGCATTTTTGTGGAACTGAAAGTTGTAGAGACTTTAGATTTATTTGGAAGCAAGAGAGATGAAAAATGAGCAGTGCACTCGCCGGGACTCCTCGAGTGTGCTGCCCATTACACCACGAAAGCATGCTAAGAAGGTGGAAGAAATACCTTATATACTTCCCCTTTATAAAGTGTGACTGGGGATTAGGTAACCCAAATGCCAAATCCTGGTGGTGGAGAATCATCATTCACCACCTTTTTTTAGTTCGGGCGTCACTGTAGAGACATTAGGTTATTTAGAAGAAGGAGAAATGAAAAATGAGGATTTCACGCTCCTCTCGAATACGCGCCAAATGTGCTGCCCATTACACCACGAAGACATGCAAAGAAGGCGGGAGAATTACCGTATAAAGTAAATATATAAATTTAAATATATAAATAGTAATTTATCAAATAACAATTTTAATTATGCTTGAAATTGTTAGCCGTAAAATTAATTTTTATGAATGAACTAAGCTTATAATTTTATAGCCATGTAAAAAAATACACAGTTTCGGATTTAGAGGTCTGATTGCTCTCCTTTTAACCACTTTTGTTTGTTTAATGTTATTCAATTTAACGTCATTTATTGCGTTGAGAGTAGTGCCTTCATTCGAACAATAAATAACAGAGTTAAAAAATAAATGCTGCAAAATGTCACATAAAGCTCTTGTATAGTTACATCTTTTAAAACATATTTAAATAAGCACAAAAAGTACGTTTAAGGATCAAAGAAGCAAAATAGCACAGAAAAAGGTTATGCATTAAGCAGCATTTAATAAGACTGCGAGCAAGACTTTGCTGATTATGATGATAAAAGCAGTCACTCATGCACTTAATGGGCTTTCTAAACCATTAAGTATACTCCTTAATAACGTAAAAAATCCTATTGAACAAAACAAAAGTTGCTTTTTTCTTTTGTTCCAGGAAAACAATTTAGTTAGTGATGATGTATTTGAATAGAACTAATAAGTGAATTTGATACATGTAATATTCCTGCCTTTCGAATATTTATTTGGATAATAAAATTTTCCTTAAGTTAAATTAACTAAAATTTCTTTCTCTCCTATAGTTTACTGCAATTACTAGACCATTTAAAATATCTAAGAACACAGTCAGTAAAAATTACGAATGCTTAGAGAATTCAACCTTTCAGCAGGCAGTGAGTAATAAAGTCTGACAAAAGTAGACGCCATGTATATTTAAAATACCAACCCATTTCGAATCCAAATGCTAATACGGTTCTTTCGTTATATTGCGCACTTTTAATATATTTAAGCACTTAATGCAAATGCAGTACAAACGTGATAAAATATTAATATAAATTGTTCATTCCCAAAGTTGCAATTTATAATTAATTTCTTAGTTTAAAGTAATATGTTTTATTCTTAAAGTTACGAGGACAATGTACTGAACTATAACTCAAGTACATAAAATATTCTATAACACTGTAAGGAAATGCAGCTCTTACAAGCATAATTTTTAGATGCTTTACAGCTTTTAAGATATATATATTCCATACATTTCCATATCTACATTTTGTTATTAAGCCCAAAAGCGGAATTTTCCCAGAAAAGCTATTAATTTCGTTTTTTCATTTGCGTTGGTTCACTGTAACGGGTTTCACTTTTCAAATTGTTGCCACCAAATATTACAGCTCTTTTTTATGTTTAAAAAATTAGATAATGAAGAATCTGCATGAATGTATGCATGTTTCTCCCACTGTGAAAAAACAACGGTACCTAGAGATATCAAATTTTGAATAATGAACTCGAATATGGGCATATGGAAGATCAAATTTGGAATTTGCTTCGTTATCTATTTCATATTTTGTAAACGTTTAAAGAATTTTTGATTTCATAACTCAACGATTTCTAATCGAGCAATGGTAACACCGTACGGGAAAAAAACCACATTTTTATCTCCAGGTCGCGAGATGGTTTATAGGAAATTCTAAAGATATGCTCTTTTTAAATTATTCTGTAAACTGCTATTAAATTTAATTTTGTGGTTTAAGTGCAAACAACATGATATTTAGTAAATAAATGTCAACAGACAAAACGTTAAAAAAAATGGGCGTAATATAAAATCTGAAAGCCTCCGGATTTTTATTTTTTTGTTAATTTTCTACTTTTTTATTTATATTAATATTATTTTAACTTCCTTGTACGAAATATAATAAGTACTGCTATTGCTAAAAATTTCGGATATCATATTTCATGGAAATATCCATTTTTACTTTTCTCGAACATATTTGAACGCATTTTTCTCTTGACACTTGTATATACGGGCAGAATGATGGACTTCGTTTTTCCAAAACGGATTGGAAAATGGATTTAAAAACGGAATCAGAAAGGTCTTTTTCGTAACGTCTATACGTACGTACGTACTTATATATGTATCTTGCATAACCCAAAAATGATTAGTCATAGAACGTTAAAATTTTCTATGATGTACTGTTAGAACATTTAATAGTTGTGCACCTCCCTTTTTATGACAATCAGCCTCACTAAACATATGTATATATATGTATGTGTATGTACATACTCACCCTCGTTCTACATTACCTATATATATATATACCCACCCTCTTACCCGGCTTCTTAAGTTCTTTTTATTCTTATATGCTGGGGAATTCTGCATTTTTTGTTTTAAATTGATTGAAATATGTTGTTCTTTATGTTAGGGTTAAGTTTCTCATGCATTTAGTTAATTTAAATGCAATAGCTGTAGAATTATCAACAATTTAAAAGTGTAAGTGGTATTAGGTCTAAGTAATCGTTATTTGCTTACATTTGAAATTCTAAGTTGTATAATGAATTAAGTCAGTAGGTGCACCAAATTTAGTGTCTTTTTGTCCAGTGGGACTGAAAATTAAGTTAAAATTTTTGCATGGAAAATTTTGTCCTTTTACCCGTTGGCGGAATTGATTGTTTTCCTCTTTAACTTTAATTCAAACATTGTTTTTAACTGTTTCAACTGTATTTGGTGTTTAACGTTTTTCTGTATTTTATAATTTATATGAAGATTTTATGAAGTTTTATGAATTTTTGTCTTGCTACGAGACCTGAATTCACTGAATGAGAAATTTATTACGAAGGAAATTCGAGGAAATGAGTTTAAGCTCAGGAGAAAATGTGCGTTAATTCATAGACCGTAACAAGAAAATCATGTAATTTCCACAACACATTCTTTCTTTTAGCAGAACTAATATTTTAACTCCAAATTCTTTACTGCCTCACAAATTCTGTTTCAATTCTTTACCTCTTACAATTTTTTAAAGAATGTTTATCATCGTTCGCAACAGGTATACCAATAAAATAATTCGATTGTGTGTAATTTTAGAAGGTGATATGGAAATAACAGCTTTTATCCTATTATTGCTGCCAATAAAAACTACTTGGGAATTAAATCCTGCAATTTTGAAAATAACAAAGGAGGTAACCTCTAGTGAACTTTCTGTTGCACACATGAGGTATTGTTATTTTATCTAAATTCTCCTTCGGGGATCAGTGTTAGCACCATTTTGAGATTTATTAGATTACATTTCTGTTTCTTAATTTTTTGCCTTCTTGTAAAAAGCAGAGAGGCCCATTCCCCATTCATTTAAGCACATGCAGCAAAACAGTTTGCTTTTTCTGTGTATTTAATCACTCATTATGATAAACTACTCTTCGCTGGAGTTTAATTTTGATTTCTTGCAGAACTTTATTTGATTTATTTATCTATATTAGTTTTCTGATTAAAAACTTTTCGCAAGAAAATCCACGACTAACTCAACGTCAGAAACCAAGCATCTGTAGTTACATTATGACATGAATTAGTGAAAATAACATAAAAGTTATTTTGTCACGGCTGAAACCTGCTGCAGAATGTGGAATGTTTCGGTTTCTTTCCTACAATTGTATGCTCCCACTAATATACCTGATTTAACCTTTTCCTCAATTCGAGTGGGTGGGTGGGGGCTATTAGAGGAATATGTAGCATAGAACCACATCTAACAAAAAATCCTCCAAGAAGCTCATTGTTCGTTACACTAGTAAACTAAGTTTATTATTTCACTGGCGTGAAACATTAAAGCTGCAACAATAAAATGGGTATTTAATTCTTTAAATTAAAGTCACAAGAAAGGTAGTTGGTTTATAACTCAAAGCCAATGATATGAAGTAGTCAAATGGTATTAGCATTCACTACAAAAATATGCAAATTTTACCCCTCTTCTTTATGCACGTAGAGAAAGGAGTGCAAATCGGTGTTTCATATTTCAGAGATCGAAAGAATAATAAACTTGTAGGATCCTCTGGTTTATCTTCTAGTGTAACCGCTGAGATGCGTGTAGAAACTACACAGGAAAGTGTAAAAAAAACCCTTTTTTAACTCTTTTAAAATTCACAAACCCTCCACTTGATGGTAACAAACTACCCCTCACTCGGGCGGTAACACAAATAGAAAGATCTAAACTCAAAATTTGAAGATATTAACAAGTAGTAGAATTACGCTACAGGGCTCAGACTATCCTGTTTCCTAACAGAGAGTTGAAAAATCTAGTGGCAGCAAAGTAGCAACTGTTACGCCACGTTAACCAACAATAAATGCTAAGCAGAAGTTCGCACTACAAAAGCGCAGTGTTCGACCACACGCTCTACCTTTCCCTTCTAGAACTTAGTATTTAAACCGTTTCTCCTCAAGGTAGAACTTGCATTATCTCACGGGCGCTACCAAATTTAAATATTCTGGCACTGACAATTAGGGGAAATGAAGGCTTATAGGAAAGTAACTTCAAGTTAAATTTAATTGATTATTTAAAACAAATATAAATCCCTACAAAATGAACAAGTACAAACTGGATAAATTATACTCTAGTGAAAAAATGAGACATATTGTTGAGAGGCCTTTAATAGATTGCGAAAAATGGACTGCGACTGGAAGAATGGAAGCAGGAAAGCAATTGACATAGGTCCACAAAGATCTGAAAATAGCCATTAAAATCATCACAATCTGAAAGTATAAATAATCTCCGAAAATAGCCATAACTAAACATCACATTACGGTAACTGTTTAAAGACAGTGGTGATATATGGAGATAAATAGGCGAACACCCAAAACAAATCAGCTGTTATTTGGAATGTTTGCTCAAAGAAACAGACAGCTTAAGCTATAACGAATTTATTGTAATTGTAGGAATTAGCATATGTTATTCAACTCGCACATTGGATAAAGTGAAACAAATTTTATATACAATCTTACTGAGTCTAAATAAAACATATCAAGGATCATTTATGCGGTACATAGGTGATAATCTATCTATAGTCTGAATAAAACACATGTATTACTGAGTATAAGTAAAGCACTTTGAAAATAATATTACTTATCCGTAAAATACTTGTAACTATATTGCACCAATAAGTGCAAATCTTTAAAGAACTGTGCATTGTGCTTAAGCTAATAACCCACTATGTAGATAATTATAAGTTATTATAGTCATTATAAGTCATTATAAACCGATAATTTCTTTGTTTCCTTCCTTTTTTTATATTTACCCCATGTTTTCACATTTTTTTCTCACATTTCATAGCTGATTCTGTATGCTTCACTTTAATGCGGATGTTTAATTAATACACATAGTAAGGACAGAATGTATTATGTTTTCAGTCGCTGCTTTTTAGAAGCCATTTACAAATTCTAAAATGTTTAATACATACTTCAAAACTCTACGCGGTCATGACTAGAACTATCCGAAACGAAAGGAATTTTGAGTTTTAAATATTGCTTTCGGAGACATTTTTCAGTACGATAACGCAACATTTAAAGAATAAAACTAATTTTAAAAGAAAATTTTTATTTCCTTCAATATATCCTACTGATGTAGAATTAAGGTATGCTCCAGAAATTATATTTAGCTTTTTTTTAAAACTTTTTCCTAGAGAGTAAGGTGGAATTGCTTTTTTTCCTGCTGTTCCGATTTTATCTACAAGCAATGGATAAAGTTTCATCCTTCACTTCCCATTTTCCATTACATTTATAAAGATTCAAAGCATCGCGTTCATTCGAGTGAAAAAGAGTTTTAGATATTCATATTCTTAACGGGAGAACATGTGGTGGAAAATGAAAATCACCAAGGGGAAATATTTCTGAAAGCGTATTCCGATGACCTCGTCGTCATCGTTGAATGTCTAAACCGTAAAAATAAATTCTACTTCTGAATCTAATTTTAAATTAAAATAAGTTTAATCTGTTGTTTTAAGGTTTACATCTTGAAATTTTGTTAAATAATTTGAAGCATTTTGTCTGTTAAATTTATATTTTCTTTCTATCTAATTTAAATTCAAAATATGGGAATGCCTTAATTGTCGTTTCAGTTTTAATTTTTACAGGACATTTTACGTTAAAATAGTTGAAATAATGATAACATATTTATTTTACTCAGCAATAAATGTAATTGAAATGGTTCCGTAAGTTGTAACAGCTATTTTTAGATTTTACTAATTGCTTAGATTTAAGTTATATCCTATCCCGTTCTTTTTGGCTCACCAGAACGGTATGCAAACTTAATGGCATGGGAAATAGTTTAAATGTAGAAATTTAAACTTAACTGTAGTATATAAGAGTGCTTTTTACACAGCTCTTAAGTTACAATGAAAGGAATTCCTGTCGATGGCTCAAAGCTTAGCAAGTAGGAGTAACATTGATGCTTTAGCAGCTGAAAGAGAGTGCAGAGATCCAATTGAGTTGTTTTGAAATCATAAGCATATTTGCACATCACTGAAATCTCAGCGTTCAGACCGAAATCCTTATCTTGCAACTTTCAGTTTGGGTTAAAAATTCAGTTCTGAACCACTAGCAGTTACTAAACATGTAGGTTCATTTGTCTGTATTTTCAATAAGTAGCAATTTTGCAATACATTCAAGCCTTTCCCTTTGTGTAAATTTCAGATATAAACCCCTAGAAGTGTCTAAATATGTAGACTCATCTTGCAGTAATTTCGATAAATAATAAGTAGCTCCATTTTGCAGTACCTTCAAAGATTTCAACTTGTGATAAAATTCCAGCTCTATTCCATACTTTGTACTGACAAATAAATAATTCTTAATGGCGATAACTTCGCGACTGATTAACTTCTTATATATGCTTTTAGAATAAGTGCTCAAATTAAGGTAATTTTAAACTGCAGAAATTATGGACGTGGGTGCTCTGAACACATTCTTTAATATTTTATCTTCAGTACAATGCGTCTGAGATATCATTCATAACAATCGAGTTATCGCTGTCGCTTCCTGTGTACATATGTCTTAACACGGTGTAGAGAACACTGAACAACCTTCGCAGTCTCTTAAGGAAGTGCATTTTAAGACTATTAATATCCAGCAGAATGACATTGTTAACTTGATCTTTCAAATTTCCCAGTAAAACAAATTTACTGTTGCTGTGACTAATCTCACTTTTCTGACCCATGTGTGAGCCATTTATCATTGGCAAGAGCTTTAGTCATCATATTGGTGACAGTAGGAATTTCCCCAGTTGCATTCATATTTTGAAGGTTAGCATCATGTGGGGAGGCAGTCTAAGTCGCAAACATCTTTCCTGTTACCAAACCACAAGAGAGGGCCCTCGACAAATCACGTATTTAAAGTGCTTCCATAATGCAAAAGCAATGTTCATTTAGAAAATCATGCCTTCTGCGGAATTCAAATCAGGCCCCATCGGTATGTGAGACACTAACCATTACCCTCTTCAGCTGTAATCTCTTATATTCACCGGAAGATTTCATTTTCTCATGTTGCCGACATACAGTGACTCATATTCTATTACCTGAACCTTACTGGATCAGTCTTTTCATTTGGGATACTTGAAAGCATATCCCTTCATTCACACCCTGCCTAACACTAATAGCTTTAGAAAGGCAATTCGTGAGATTTCTGCTGGTCAACTCAATAACAAACAAAACTGGAAATCGGCAACAAAGCCTTGGGTATCGTGAAAGACACCTCCAAGGTAATAATTTCAAAAAATGGGGCATATTTTGTGAATCCAAATTTTTCAATCTTCGTTTGTAGTTTGTTTCAGAGTAGCATAAAACATTTACTGCGTAAATGTTTTATGCTACTCTGAAAATTGGAAATATGAATGAGTTATCGGTGTGTTTGATGCAAGAAATGAATGTTAGATGAAAGCTGTAAGCTTAATACGAATTCGAAAATAATATTTTATACATATTCATTTAATTATTATTATATTATTTTAACAGCATATGGGTATTGACATAAGAATCAAGGTTAATATTTTCAAACTTCTAAAACATAGTATGATTGTTCGACTAGTTGATGAACGTATTGTTGTTTTGATGATTGATTCAAAAATTTTGTTGTTTTCGATTGTTTGATTTGTTTTGACTGTTTAAAAAATTCTTGGAATGCAGTTCGTTACTTTTCCTCACCAAATCTTTGGGTTTCTCAAGAGCATTCCAAAATTTCACAATCAGACAGTTGAAGGTATTATTAAGGCAATAGATCGTACCATTATGGCATTAAGAAAAATGTTATGTAATTTTTTCCTAATTTTGATTCTCGGTAGATTCATTTGATTAATATTAATTTTATTGTCAGTTGTTTTAAAATAGTTGTTTAAAGTTTGATTTTTTGAACTGTAATTGTTCTTAACTTCGAAAAAGTTAGTTCTTTAACTAGTTCTTTAACTTAAAGCTAATTTTGATTTTACTTATTTCATTTCTATTTTTAATTGGTTTTATTACGGTATTTTGTTTCTAGCTGTTTTTATTTGAATCTTAAGGTTATTTAACTTTTAAAATTAAAATGTTTCTATTTTGTTACACTAGTTTGTGGTGTAAATTTAAGTAGTTTTGCTTTTTTAGCCTTCTTTCTTGCAAAGTTGTGAATCCATAATTTCTGAATCAGGTGGTATGATTTCGACTGATGTAATGTAAGAAACTTAATTAATATAATTGAATACTCTTACTGAGTAACTGAGTAACTACACTATTCAACATCTTTGCATAAAACTGCTTGGAGAGTTCCAAGAATTCTGTGCCAAATATTTAGCTTATCTTATTATAAACATCGTCCCTTTCCATTCAAGGTGACTTTCCTTTGTCATACGCTTAATTTTGAATATTCTGCTCTCTCGTCTAAGCTAGTTCTTCTGTATGTAAATGTATTACTGGCTGCGCTGGCTAGTTGTACAAATGTCCGCCGTTCACTTCACATCTAGATGAATATCCTGCGACGAGGATAGTGGAAAGGAATTTTGTTTACTTCGTGATTTGCAGAGGGATATTTGACCTCGTGGAGTAGCTTTGAATTTGCTGTGTTCAAAATAGGCGACTGGTGCCACGTTCTGGAAACCGGAAGGCCTACTTCCCAGGAGAAACGCAGGTTCGGCCCTTGGAAGGTTGCTGGAACCTGGCGACCTTTCTTCATCTTTTCCTTGCCAAGTTTGAGAATCCCGCCATGAAGGAAAATATCGGCGCGAGGCTTTCGAACAGACAGACACGCAGAGCCACACCGAGTAAGAAAAACCGAAATGTGTTTCTAGCCTTCCAGAGATGAAAGGCCTACTACATCTGGCAGTGTTGAACTATCCAGGCTGTCCGAGGAGAAGGACTGACTAGGGAAGACTGTTATGCACCATGTAGATCACCAAATCTTATCATCATATTTTTTTTCGTTTTTTCTTTCTAGATACCACAAATCTCCTTTAGGAAATGGTTTCGTTCCAGCCCTTTCATCGCCTCGGTGTTGCTATTAACTCCCCCCCATTACGCCGCTCTGATGTGTAGCTGGATATAATAGCGCTTATATCTTTTGCCTAGTGCAAATACTTAGAAAAATGTAATGGTATCTGGTTAATAATAATTTGTTGTGTTTAATTATACGAATTGTTTTTGTGAAATAAGTGTGTAAGATGGCTCTCATTCCGGATTTCGCCGATTGTGTCAACTAGTCTAGGATGAAGTACTTAGAAGTACCAATAAATTGAATTGACAACAAACCTTATTTTTAGTGCCCGGATGTTAATCGGACTTAATTTTCCTATGTTACCTTGAAATTTATTTATCCTTTTGTTTTGCACTAGTGAAGTGCATTGAGTTTAATTTGTCTTGCGCAAAGCAAATCACTTGTTTCTTTTTTATGCTATACAATGCTACTGCATTATTGGTTATATATATTTATATACTCATAGACCAATATTTTCTTTGTTCAATATATATTGTATTATAAGAATTGTTACAACAGACCTTTGTTCATCAGGTAAATTATTTCATTTATTGACTATTCCATTGGCACTAGTAACATTCATAAGTAATATTCTTATACAGCAAAAATTTAATTATTATACAATTTAATTACTACTTATTTCATTTAATTATTATTTTGACGCACAGAAGGGATAATGGTTAGTGAAGCTAATTACGTACCGGAGAACACGTTTTCGAACCCCGGAGAAGGTAAGGTTTTTATTATAGTGCAGGTGGGGGGCCGAAAACTTCACGCCAGTAAGAGACAAATGTTGGAGTTGAGGAGAGTTTGATAGACGAAAATAGCTTTCCCAAAAGTCACAAGCTCATACTTGCATCATTTAAAAGTAGTGAAAAAGGTTTCAAATGAAAAAAAGTATGATTCTGAATAACCATTCAATGACAGTTTGTTTTCATTATATGATATCCCTCGAAGACAAAGCAAAGTTTTGTGGTGTCTTCGTTTTCCCTAATTACAGTTTGTTGCCGTAAAAAGTACTATTTTTACTCTTTAAATAAACCCTTTGCATGCTCTTTCTATGAAAATTTAACTGCGTATCTCTTCTCAACTTTACGGAATGTTTCTCATGCATTACATGTGTTTCTGTTCCGCTCACAAACCACCCCACTTAAGTTACTATTGGCTATCAATATACTTCAAAGCATCTACGGGCATCCATTCATTCGTAAAGCAAATCTAACTTTTAAAATTTTTCGTTACAAAATTGCTTGTTAGAATTAGAAAAAAAATATGTTTGTTCATGTTTTTGAATTACATTATTCAGTTTCTAACCAAAGATTAGAAATTTGGAAATAAAATTATTACATTAGACATTGATCAATTTAAGTTTACTAATAGCTTTCTAAAGAGAAATAAAATAAATTAATTACGTTATTTTGTACTTTTAATATGTAGCGGAAGTAATCTTAAATTTAAAATAATAAACGTAAGAATACATCTTTGCGAGTGGACTGTAGTTTTAACCTTTTATTTTAGCGGTTTCAGCTTTAGAACACAACAGAGCAAAAAAAAAGCGAGAGAGTTACAATTAGCGTTTGCAAGAATGCAAAGAACAAAATGCGAGCTGCGCATACGATCTGTGCATTGCGCAATAATATCTCACAGACAGGCAGACGACTCTAGTGGCCCAAACATTCCGCCCGGCGTTGAAACATCGTTTCAAACTAAATAGCTTTTACAAAATGAAATTATCATAACAATATTAAATTATGCAAAAATTATCATTAAAATATTCACAAAACAGATGCACAGAAGCCTTGATACAATTTAGGAACTTAATTATAGTTAAAGCAAAGTATAATGTTATAATGCTTTAGAAAAAGAGAACTTAATCATTGATAGGCAAAACACTAAGTTTGTGAATTGGCCTCTTGAAAATTCCGTTAGCAGTTTTGATCTTCACGATACGCACAATATTATCTGAGCTAGGAAAAACTTCTAGCACTCTTCCTAATTTCCATCATAGCGGGGGTAAATTGTCTTCCTTTATGATAACTAAATCATTAACCTTTAAATTAGGTTGCACTTTCAACCATTTTGAACGTCGTTGCAAATTAGAAATGTATTCATTGGACCATCTTTTCCAAAAGCTTTGAAACATTTTCTCAACAAGCTTCCAACGTTGCAATATAGGAATTTTTTGATCATGTAAACTTTCTTCTGGTAAGGCAGTTAGCGGGGTACCGATCAAAAAATGACCTGGTGTAAGTGCAGAAAATTCTGATGGATCTTCAGACAGTGGGCACAAAGGTCGCGAATTTAAACAAGCTTCAATTTGAGTTAGCAATGTCGTAAATTCTTCTTGCGTTAGAAGTTGTTCCCCTATAGTTCGCTTGAGATGTAACTTTGTAGATTTGACTGCAGCTTCCCATAATCCTCCAAAATGTGGCGCTGCGGGAGGATTAAATATCCACTTAATACCTTCAGTAGAGCAATATTTATTAACCAATTCATTTTCATTCAAGGAGTTTATTACTCTTTTCAATTCCTTATCTGCAGCAATAAAATTTGTGCCACAATCGCTATGCACTTCTATTGCTTTTTCTCTTCGAGATACAAAGCGCTTCAAAGCGGCAATAAATGATTCTGATGTAAGATTATCTACTAATTCAATATGTATAGCTCTTGTAGTAAAACACACGAATACACAAATGTAGCATTTCATTGGTTTTACTCCTCGACCTTGACTGGGCTTCAGTTGAAATAGCCCGGCGTAGTCAATTCCAACTTTGGTGAAAACCTTTGACGGAACGACTCTAGACGATGGTAAATCAGACATTATCTGGGTAGATGTTTTAGCTCGTACACGATGACATTTCACACATTTCCAAATCTGTTGTCTTATAACTGACCTAGCGTGGATTATCCAATATTCTCTTCTAATTACTGATAGCAATATCAGGGGGCCAGCATGAAGATGGGATATATGAAAATGATTCACTATAATGTGTGTTATGTGATGTTTCTTGGGCAACAAAATAGGATATTTTCTGTCCTACGCGATGTTGGATTGTCTTAATCTTCCTCCAACGCGTATAAGTCCATTCCTGTCGATAAACGGGTTCAAAGAAAGGATCTTACTATTTGAGTTTAACGGTTGATTCTTTTTCAGAAGAT
>KK113181.1:68754-90191 GCA_000611955.2 Stegodyphus mimosarum
CGTAACTGTGCACAACCGGTAAGTTTTAATCGGCTTCGATGGATCATCTCTCCAAAATATTTTTTGGTAATCGCGATCTTCATCATGAATTTGAACTTGTCGATACATTTTCAATAAGTCGCTAGTAATGGCTATGGGATAGCATCTAAACCTCAAAAGAATAGTAAATAAGTCGTCTTGCACCTTGGGACCATTCATTAGTGTGCCATTAAGCGATATCCCTGATGTAGGTTTGGCACTAGCATTGAAAACAACGCGTAGTTTTGTGGTAAGACTGGATTCCTTTAGCACGTGATGATGAGGTATATAATAATGAAAATTTACTTTATCTAAATTATCATCGGATAATTCTTCCATGTGTCCAAGTGATAAATATTCGGACATGAAGTCTTTATATTGTTGATATATTTCAGGAGTTTTTATTAGTTTTTGTTCTAGACTAAGAAAGTTGCGAAAGGCTGATGGTCTGGAATTACCCAATTCATTTCTTTTAGGCTTGAATGGCAATTTTACTGAGTAACGACCATTTTCACTGCGGACGTGATTTTCCACGAAATGATTTTCACACAATCTTTCCTCTTTAGTTAAAGGTTTCGATGTGGGAATTTGTTCCAAATCCCAAAATGATTTAACTAATTCCTCCGTGTTTATGTTTAGCGTATTGACTGAAACCTGCTTACGGTTTGGGAATTCGAAATGTGTAGTTCCAGCAATTACCCATCCTAACTTAGAACATCATGCAAATGGAGGATTTTTGCCCCTTTTAATTACCTCGTCATTGATTAAAGTAAGGAATACATTAACTCCAAGCAAAATATCAATTTCTCCCGATTCATGAAATGTAGGATCTGATAAAGTTAAATCTTCGGAACTTTCATATAAATTCAAAGGTAATGTTACACTTGGAATGTTTACTGTAATTTTGTCTATTATGTAAGCGGACGTTGAAATTCTGTAATTAGTATTAAAATGCGGTGTAAACAACAAGTCAACTTCTTCAGTAGTAGTTTTATTGAAAGTACCTAAGCATGACACTAATATCTTCGAATCCTTTATGCTCAATCCTAAATTGATAGCTGTTTTCCGACGAATGAAGGATTTTTCACTACCTGAATCTAGTAAACATCTACAATTTATGAATTCATTTTTTAAGTTTTGAACCTTGATTAAAGCAGTACACAAAAGTACATGACTACGTTTACCATTAGCATGAGCTCCAAAATGTTGATTTTCACAGTTGTTTGCACAAACAGTTGGAGAACCCTCACTCAAGTTGTTTTCTGATTTACTTTGCGATTTCGGAACAAACACTTGTGCTTCCGGTGAAGGGAATCTAGATGCATTTTTTGGTTTGAAATTATTTTTTAAATGCAAAATGCTATGATGATGCTTAAAACAATGTTTACAAGTATTTTCACTCTTACGCATTTTAACTTTATGGACATAAGACAAGCAATTAAAACAAAGTTTATTAGTTTTAACAAACTCTATTCGTTTTTGCACTGATAAGTTTAAAAAATTAGAACACTTATGTAAAAAATTATCTTCTTTACAAAATAAGCAAGTAGAAATAGTAATCAGAGATGTAACCCTATTATACACTAGTTTATCTGATTTATGCGTTTTAATAATTAAAGGTTTACTGTTCTGTAATGTTCTAGCGTAATTCTTCAAAAATTCTATCAAGTCATTCAACTTTGGTATTTCGTCTTTTTTTAATTGACGCTCCCACCACAACCTTGTCGAAACATCAAGTTTTTGAAAAATAATATACAACAAAAAAGTATCACTAAAATTATCTATCCTTTGATCTAATATTTCCAATGAGCGAGTTATTTCGTTTACGTTATCTACTAAACTTAATATCGATGATGCAGAGTCTGTTTGTATTTGTGAAACGTTAAGAATTCTTTTAATAAAAGCAAATATCTGTTCTGTCTTACTAGAAAATCTCTCTTCTAGTAAATTCCAAGCAATACTGAAATTTTGATCAGCTATGGGAATTGACTTAATAATGCGATAAGCATCATTTTTCAAAGAACTCTTTAAATATTGTAATTTTTGAGCTCCAGATAGATTTGGATTGTTGCGAACACTAGCGTTAAATAAATCTTTAAATGTTATCCATTCAGTTAAATTTCGGCTAAATGTGGGTAAAAAGATAGGTTCGGTAACTTTAAACTTTCAGAGATTGATTCAGGTATGACACTTTTGTCGCCATTTGCATTTACGACCTTGTAAATTTTTAACTTACGAATAATTTTTAAGTGAACTTCCTCAATTTTCTCTAAAATCGACTGTTCTTCCTCAACAAAAGTGTCTATTTTTTCATCATCAGAATTTATATAAATTTCTCCAAATAGAGATTTAAAATCTTCCTTAAAGATTTTACATTTTTCTAAGATTAATTCAGCTTCAGCATTATCTAAGTTATCATAATCTATTAATCATGATCTATTCTCTCGATAAATTTCGTTAACGGCGTTTTCAAAATTTTCTTTCGTTTTTTCTCTATATCTAACATTTTGAAAATATTCTAAATTCTCGATTTTACTAATACTTTAATCACAAAAATAGTAGCAATAACGAAATGTCAAATGCAATTAAAATGCGTTAACTATTTCACTCACCTCGTACACTGTATCCAATGCGAAAGTCTTGAGAATTCTAAACCGAAATTGCATCATGAACTCCATTACGGACACGTAGAATTCTTATTCACAAGCGCGGGTTTTTCTCGTAGCTCCGGCGTAGGACGACCAAATAATGTAGCGGAAGTAATCTTAAATTTAAATTAATAAACGTAAGAATACATCTTTCCGAGTGGACTGTAGTTTTAACCTTTTATTTTAGCGATTTCAGCTTTAGAACACAACATAGCAAAAAAAAAAGGGAGAGAGTTACAATTAGCGTTTGCAAGAATGCAAAGGACAAAATGCGAGCTGCGCATACGATCTGCGCATTGCGCAATAATATCTCACAGACAGGCAGACGATTCTAGTGGCCCAAACATAATAGTTCATAGTTTATCACAGTTCACACACACACATATATATATATATTATTTTCATATAAGCCGCATTACTCGCCTGTGAAAGCCTCGTTATGTTCACCCCGGTAAAATGTTTGCTCAGCATGGGGGAACTCAAAATACATGCCGAACCGAAAATCCTTTCAGGTCATTTGATGGTAGGGAAAAAGTTGGGGAAAAACCTTTGAGGTGGAACTCGGCAAAGTTTTGTACTCACCTATATGGTGCCCAAATCTCATTTCAATGCAATCTTGCCTCCGTCTGAAGATAAAATTCATGGGCTTCTTCTGATTAACTCTGGCAAGTGAGAAGCCACAATAACAGTTTTCATTTTGAGTTATTCTTTACAATAATGATGCAAATATTTATAAAAATATCAAACTAATCAAATACATAAAATTTCTATGTAAGCAGATAATTTGTTGAACTATTCCATACAGTTATAAAACATTAAGAAGTATTATAAGAATTAGTTTAAAACTGCTTAGATTAGCAACAGAGAATTTTTAAATTAAAAACACAAAATTTCTGATCTGCCGGTAGTAATCGCTAATGAGAAGAGATAATTTTGTAGCCTTCAGAGTTGACAAATTATATTTCGTCACGTGTCATCACATATTTATTCGCCTAGATGGTACTAAATGCACCAGTAGCGTAACTGTAACTAACGTAATATAAAGATAATATAAACGGAAAGACACACTTATAAACGACTCTAATTGTAAAAGTAATATTTTTATTACCGTCTAAAATGTTGATATCTTTCACACTGACTAACAAATCTAGCATTTAAGTTATAATGTATTTCTCCTGCCTTCTTTGCATGCCTTCGGGGTGTAATGGCCAACACACTCGCCGAGTGTTTGAGAGGTGCGAGGTTCGAGTCCCGGGAAGGGCATTGTTCATTTTTCATATCTCCTGATACCAAATAAATCCTAATGTTTCTGCAAAGTTATATACACCTATGTTAATGCTTGATGTAATATTATTATGCTTTGAATAAAAGGTTTTAAGGCAATCTTAAGAGATTTGCAAAGGCAAAGATCACTTTTTTTGTCATTCAATGCTTCATAAACCTCTTTATTAAAAGTTTTATATTTCACTCGGTTTTTACATTAAAATCCTTTTCTGAATTTTTTTCTTGTTTTATAAATGGGCCATCATGTTCTTCAGCTAAAGAATTAGTTTCCAAGAGCATTTATTTTAGCTCAGACATCATTTCTGAAAAACTGCTCTATTGTGGAAAGTGAAAATGATTTCTTTTGAAAAAATATATATACGTTAAAGGAAACAAGAAAATGCAAAATGGATTTCTTTGAACATTTTTACATTCAGGATCATCTTAAGTCAATATTTAAAATGTCAGTTCACAATCCTTTGACTTTTACTATGCTACGTCTTGAAACATCTTACTATTCTGTTACCATTTTTTTCTTCTATTTTACTTTTGATAGTCA
This sequence comes from Stegodyphus mimosarum, assembly GCA_000611955.2. Lineage (NCBI taxonomy): Eukaryota > Metazoa > Arthropoda > Arachnida > Araneae > Eresidae > Stegodyphus > Stegodyphus mimosarum. Next base: position 73,243 of record KK113181.1, read on the forward strand.
TATTTCCCATCTCATAGTGATACGTGTCCTTCCACTATTATGACTATGGATGTCGATTTTCTGCAATTATTTTGTTTTCCTTTGAAGGGAGATATTTACATTTCAGTAAAACATATTCAGAATTTTTCTATTAGTTTATAGCATTTTGAAACTGTTAAATCTTTATGAGATGATAATAACGCGAAAAAATTCACGCTGTTTTATTCACATTGAGATTTGTTTTTTCAAGATGATAAAATAACATTCACAAAGACTCTTTTTGGAATGTCGAAATTTTGTTCCTAAATAATTATAGGAATTTCATTGATAGAATGGTGTTCTTCAGATTACTTTATATGCTAATAACAATAAGAAAATTAACTCAGCTTACTTAAATTATAGCTCTTTTCAGACAAGATGACCCAAATTGAAATACGGTTAATCAGAAATAAACTGACACTGGTATTTCGATAGAAATTCAAATCTTTGTCAACTGGCTAGCTACATGAGTATGTTTATGACTTTCGTCATGTATTGTGTAAAGGGCCATTTTTCTTTAGTAAGTCCTCCACGTAAGCACCGTAGTTTTAAGCAGCTAGTCTTTGCGTGCTTTGCCATATTATAATCAACTTCTGACGTGGACTGCTATCGGTCTTTTTCTCATCATTTAAATGTTAGCTATGTTTACCTGCTGATACATTTCTGGTCATTAATGTTATATAAATAATCGCGTAATTATCAATATATTAATAATTCCAATTGCAGCATTATTCGCAACATCATCAATAGTTACATTATGCGCAGCGTAGTGAGTATAAGTTATGTTACAATGTATTCGTGGAACTGCAAATACCATTTTATAATCATCTGCAAATACCATATTATAATTTTTCTGGGGGTCCAAATATCTGTCATTTGATATTCATAATCCAGAGCTTTTTGAACTAAGAACCTTATAATTTAAGCTTATTTAACAATCCAAGTTTATTTTACCCGACTTGTTAGTGAAACTATACGCAAAAACAACAATTTGTTGTCAAGCTAGTTTATTGCTTAAGGCAATAAACTATCTAGACGTTTCTCAAACGCCGATCTATGGCTCAATTACGAAACCTGGCATCAGTTCTACGTTTGGCTTTTCTGTAATTAACCATTTTTCCTGAATACGTTCTTATAATGAATATGGCCTGACGAGAATAATATTCATGAGTGGGCCGAAACACTCTTAATATCGAAATAAAAACTGTGTAGCAATTGCTACTGACAAAAAGGCGTATTTTATTCGTATAAATAATTTTAAATAGTTGGTAGTTTCCAAAACAAGTTTTCAATATTTCGGTACATACGACAGTCACAAAGATTTTCTTTAAGTTGATTACAAAATTAGACGGTGTTTTCTGTTCATTAAGTGTCAATAGATGTTTTCACTGTTTTTCAGAGACCAGTCAGTGAAGGAGTAGATAAGAAGTCCAATTCTAAATTGAATTCCAAATATTTGATTAGTGGAATGAACAAATTACACTCATGTCTTTAAATTAAGGATAATGTCAGCTCCGGCAAATAAAGGTTCAGGAACAAAACAAACGTGATTTATTCACAAAGTCCATTTATTAAGTCAAAAATAAATACAAACAAGCAAATTTAAACGCGAGAGAAAGAGCTACAATGCGCGCAATTGATTCCAAGCTGGACATTGTCATTTCAAAGGCCGACAAAGGTAGCCAGATAGTCGTCATGGACAAGAAGACTTACATCGATGGTGTCACTAGACTCTTAAATGAAGGACCATATAATGCGATTCCTAAAGACCCTTCACACTCGCACCTCTCAAAAATAAAAACTGCCATTAAATCTTCATAAAACCTTTCGACCAACTTAAAACAGTTGCTTACATCATCTGTTGCGAATTGTCAGATTATATGCTCTTCCCAAAATTCATATAAGCGGTATTGCTTTCTACCCTATCGTATTAAATTTAGGCACTCCCTCGTACCCGTTAGCTGGGCATTTAGTTTCTAGATATTCAACTCTATTAGATAATAATATTTACACCATAAAAATTTAATTTAATTTAATTTAATTAAGAATTTGTAAAAAAAAGTTAAACGCATTTCTCCTAGAAATTTACTCATGGTTTCTTTTGATTTAAAACCATTGTTCACCAATGTTTCAATAGGCGGTGCGTTAAGATGTGTAAAAACAAGACTTCGTGAATTTCATTTCTCTTGCATCGAAATTGATGAGCTAATTTCCCCTACTCAACTCTGTTTGTTTTCCAAAGTAAGTATTACAAGCAAACTCAGGAATTAGCCATGGAAAGCTTTGAACTTCCCGGTATAGTTCCGCTACGTAGACGATAATTTTACCCCGTTTAAGATGATTTAAACGAAGTTCAAAGATGATTTAATCAAAGTTCTTTCAACAATGAATTCCATTGATCCTGCTATTGAGTTCACTTTTGAACCTGAGGCATGCAATTCTCTTCCGTTCCTCAACATTTTGGCCACACGTAACTCGTCCAACATCAGTACTCCGGTTTACTATAAACTTTCATCAGTTTGCCTTCCACCACACTTCAAATCATGCCATCCGACTAAACAAAAGTTAGCTTCATTTTATTCCTACGTTTTCCGTGCACTTCAGGTTTGCTCCTCCAAGTTGACTCTTGATCAAGAACTAAATTATTTAAACGCAGTATTTATTGGCAGGGCTTTTCCACCAATATTATTAATCAAGCAGTTACAAAATTCTCATCTCAACACACCGAAAGACACACTCTTGTTTTAGGAGATTCTAAGAATTCTGTTGTCATTCCTTTCTTTCCATCAGGTAGCTATAAAACTGTACGTATTTTACAGAAATTTGACTTTCGGATCTTTTATTCTCCTATCAATAAAATTACGAGTTCCATACTCAAGGATTCCATTCCGGATATGAATTCCAGGGCTATTTACAGGATTTCTTGCCAGTATGGTTTAATTTACATTCGTTAAACTAAGAGGGCCTTAAATTTTTTGCGTTAAGGAACATGAGGCATATCTTGGAAAAAAGGAAACACGGAAGTCCTCTGTTGCTCAACATTGTTGGTCTGAAAATCACACTTTCAATTTCTCTGAAGCCAAATTTATTCAACTAACATCTTCCACGAATGAATTTGATTTTCTAGCGGCGTTTCGCATTCACACATATCTTTCTGTTCTAGTCAACGACCTTAATTACAGGCCATCTTTGCCTTCAGCCTTTAAGGAAATTATGTTTTAGTTCTCGTTTCATCAATAGATGGCGCTAGTAGTTTAACTCCTGTCCATCCATTCTTATCTTATCTTACCTAATCACTATAGCCTATCCCGTTCATTTGCGCTTTGATAGATCAGGATGATGGTTCGGTAAAAGAATCGAAGCTGTATGTCTCCCAAACGACGAAATACAACGGCTTGGCATGCTGTGTATCAAATTATCGAGCTGATCTTAGGGAAGATTACTCCACTCAGCAAGCAATGCCCTCCGAAGTTTAGGTCCACATGTAGAAGTTCTTGCTGAGCTGCAATTATTCGGCCAAGCATGTCCCACACATTCTCTATCGGATTCAAGTCAGGTGAGAATGCTAGCCATTCCATACGGATGATATCCTCAGATTGAAGGCATTCTTTTACAATGTTTGCAAGGAGAGGACGGGAATTGTTATCTATAATCACAAATTTTGCTCTCATGGCACCCTTAAGCAAACGTACATGTTGTTCCAGAATGATGTCCCGATAAATTTGGTTTGCCATGAATCCGATCTGAACATGCAGATCTGTTCTGGAGCCCAGTATAATTCCACCCCAAATGAGCATTTCGGCATCACTGTAACAGTGTCGTTTAATGATCTTGCTTTGGCCTTAGAGGGTACCTGGAGTTCTTTATATGAAAGTCCGACGTGAATCAGACTGAAAAGGTAAGCTTGGACTCGTCGGAAAACATCACAAAGGTCCCCTGGGATGATGTCCACATTTCATGGCCTCTACGCCAGGCTAACCGCTGGCTGCAGTGAGTTGCCGTGAGTGGAACATGTCTGACAGGCTTACAAGCATATAGACCAAACTGTCCCTAACCTCTACACAGTGTTTGCCTTGAAACTGTCGTATCCGTAGCTGAAGACAGCTGGCGAGACAGGTCTGATGCTGTGCTCCATCTGATCTTTTGGCAATTACTACCAAACACCAATCGTCATTCGGCGTTATATCTCGAGGGCGACCTGTACTGTAACGTCTACTAACCTGGTCATCATTTTTAAATCGTTTCCCAAACCTAGAGATGACGCTTTGTGCTATTCCTTGGATACTTCCATCTGAGTACGCCCACATTCTAACTTGTAAAAAATCCTCCACATTCATGCTTTGTGTCAGAAACTATTCGGTTGTGGCTGACAGAATGATTATAGAACGCTTGTGAAAAGTTTTACTTCTTTGCTACCTTTCCTTATAGGCCCTTCTCTTACACTTTCATCATTGTGACGTACTCCCGGCGTCATTTGATGGCTTCCTGTAATATTATTCTTGAAGAGAAGATGTGTGCGACAATTCTACAGGTGAAATTTTTACTTTAGAGTTCGATTTCCGTGTGATTCTGAATTAGCCTTAATTTACGGACATGAGTGTAATATGCCATATGTAAAATTACTGTAAAGCAAGAAATGGAACATTATTCTTTTCGATTCACAAGGGTAACTTTTATTTAAATTTTTGGAAACTCAAAAGTGCAGCACATTTAGTTTAGCAAATCAGGCGATTAAACTGTAGAGATTCATTAGACTTCTGAAACTTGCAATATGAAAAATTAACGATGTTTCTGTCAGGATTCGGATAACGAATCTTCCGATTCTAGCTTGATGCGCTATCTGCAAATATTACAAGAGTGCAAGCACGAAGGAATGTGATTATTCTTTATATTCTATTACAACATAAAAAGTAACTGAAAAGCAGTATAAATCAGGAAAATCCAAGAAATCACAATATATAAAATTTTATCACCCATCAGTAAATGCTAAAGTCGATTGTTATATTGATCCTGGAACGTGAAAAATTTGCAGGTATCTATCCGGGACTCGAACTCCGGACCTTCCTCTCGAACACGCGTCATGTGTCTTTCCAATTATACCATAAAGAAGATAGCAAATACCTTATACATCCCGCCTTTTAAAAGGCGACTGGGGGTTAGGGGAACCAATAGTCAAATCCCGGTGGTGACGTTATTATTTAGGCACCACTTGTCACTTGTTAACTTGCAGAGTAATTAGGAATTTTCTGAAATAGAGGACATGAAAAATATACTATGCCCTCGCGGGGACTTGAACATTGAACCTCTCGAGTATGCTTCGAGTATGCTTGAAATGACACCACGAAAGCATGCAGAAAGGACGAAGAAAACATTACAAAATTTTTATTTGGTCTTTACTATAGAGACTGATCAGTTTGGAAGTGAAAAAGGTGTTAAACCAAGAATGCAGTCAGTTTGAGTTTGAGCTTCGGATCTTCTAGTTCTGGCTGGATATAAAAACAACTTATACCATGACATCACGCGTAGGACAAATGAGAGGATTCTTTACAGAAGTTACATTTCTTTTACGCTACCTGTTCCTACATAAATGTAATACAATAATTATCTATATAATACAACTTAATTGATATTAGTTAATCTAAATTTAAAACGTCTTTCCTAGCTCGGATGGATAGGTAGCTTTTATATCACCATAATGCTTGTTTTAATTTTAGTAATGAAGCAGTTGCTACTGATAAGTAGTAATTCGTAGAGTGGTGGTAATCAAAATGTTTCGCAGAAAGTTTGTAATTTGTATTTAGACCGTGTAAAGCAATAAGCAAGCTATCGTGAAAGTGCATATTTGCAGCTCATGAAAACTCAACAGTAAAGCAACCATATAAAGCCAAGAGAATCATTCAGTTTAGATGATAACCTGTTAAACAGATTATCAAGCGAGCTAAGGAAAAACGGACAGGCTGTTCATTAAGAAGCGATTAACCTCAATATGCTTTGTTATCTCAGCTTACCCAGAACCCCGAATATTTCTCGCAAATCGTATAGAAGGAGGGGGAATCATAAGGGACTAACTTATGTCTCGTGTCCATAAACAACTGTATCACATGTATGAATTTATAAATTAATCTTTTTAAAGTGCTCTTGCTTTCTGATATTATAATCCAGGTTGAAATCAATTACAATAACATTTTTGAAATCTTTCTATTTAAATTTTATTTTGATAACGATTTACCAAACTAATAAAATGCAGAATACTGAAATGTATGAATTAACTTTCAGTATTATTATTTTTATTCATTACGAAAAGAAATGTTTGAAATCTAACATCCTTCATTTATTTTAGTACTTTCATATAGAAAATTTCTTTAGTAAAATGAGTACGCCACAGCGAAGAGTGTCTCTCTTTTGAGTATCTCCTCTTGTTATTGTCTCCCTCTTATTAGTACATAAATCTCATCGTTCATGACATTATGATGATAAATAATAATAATGGAAGAAACCATGTCAAAAATAGCTCAAAGACCTCGAAATTTTGCTTTTACTCCTACAACCCTAACGACTAATTAGACATTATGAATATATGGGAAAACTGAATATGGATGTGGCGGAGCATTTGCATTCCGACGAGAATATTTGCATTTTTGACATCTGCATGCAATATCTATGCTTGCTGCGCTATACCCGTGCGCACTAGCTATAGTGTGAGTATAAAAACCTGAACCTTTCGCCGAAAGATTCTTCTCTTCAATTCTACCTTGTATGGAGAATTCTCATCTTCGGACTTCATCATATGTCAGGCCCATTTGGGATTCTCTGAGGATACTGGCAAGAGCAGGAACACATTAGCCGGATGCCAGGAAAAACACCAAAGCATCATCGAGAGATTTTCTTGTTTGTTTGACTTCTTGATTGTTCCTGCTTGTTTTTTTTTCACAATTTTCAAAGCAATTAAAAACATTACAAAGCTGTCGGTTTCAAAATTGTGTTTTCTATTTTCCGTTAGCAGGAAAATGGTAACTTTCAAGAAAGGGAAGCTTTCTTTGATATCTTTATTATTTGATTATCGGTATACTGCCACTCTTGAATGGGGGAAATTTGTAGAGATTCCTAATATTCAAATTTTCCCAAATTGTCACAAATTTTCGTGTACCACCTTTCAGTTCGAGAGCTAAGAACAGGAAACGGAAAATATCCGCTGTGCTTTCGCCGGGTTTCAAACTCAGGTCCTCCCGAATACACGTGGAGCGTGCTTCCAGATGCACCACGATGGTAAGTGGAACTGAGGGAGAAAATAATTTACATACTCCGCCTTTTAAAGGATGAATGAGCAGTTTGTCCACCACCTTTTAGTTCGGGTGCCGAAGACAGGAAACTAAAGATATCCGCAGTGCGCTCGCCAGGTTTCGAACTCAGAGCCTCTCAAATACATGTCGAGCATGTTTCCAGTTACATCACGAAGGTATGCGAAGAGGAAGAAGAAAATACTTCATACATTTTTGAAATTGATATTGTTTATGTACCTGTAATCATAATCGTTTGCTCTGGGATACTGTTTCCATTGTCCTTTCCGGCAAGAACCAAGATTCTTTGTAATACAAATTTGCTTTTTATTCATTAACGGGAATAATTAGTACTATTTGTGGATATTTAATGATATTGTGACTCCTATGACTTCTAATTCGAGCTGTTTTTAGGAATTTAATACTGCTTTTATCTCCTTAATATAAACTGATTAAGAATTTTGGACTTGAAGGATTGACTTAAGTAGAGATTACCAAATTATAGTAATCTAACTATTGACTATTTTTAAGAATTGCAGCATTCGTGTATATATAGGTTTATTTAGTGTAGATTATCTAATTTTTAGCTGAAGAGTAAATCATTGATGTTGATCATAATAATGCAGGTATTAATAATAGTACAGTATTTCATGTTTATGTAATTTTAGAATGAATATTTCAATCATGCTATCTAAGCTATGTTATATCTATTGCAGATAGATTTATAGTATGTAGGAGCTATGTACCTGGAGAGAAAAATAACACTTAGGACTCATTAATATTAATCACCAACTCCAAAGAAAATTTCAGAGATACGGCATAAAGTAATTAGTTTTCGTTAAAATGTCATTTTCCCACATGTAACATTAGCAAGTTGCGTCCAGATTTCTTTTGGTGTTTTCCTTCATGACAATATTTTAAAGAATTTTGTTTCACCTCAAAATTAGTAAATGTCAACCACTCGTTTTATAAAAAATATTGTTTATAGATATTACAAAATTTTTCGTTCCATATTACTTCGGCTCGGATTATAAAGATTGATAGATTTAGGCGGCATCTCATTACGTTTTCGACTTCTGTTTCTGTCTTTCTGCAATAATGCAACAATGGTGCTGAAATATTTTCATTTTTGTTAAATATCCGCGTAATTCATCTTCATAAGATTCTTCTGCTCTTGTTTCGCTGATGTGATTTCTTTGACCTTGAAATGAGGTGAGGGTCAATTTGATGGATTTTGCGCATTCAACAATTTCACTTCATTACATAGTTAAAGAGAAGGTAAGAATGATTTCTCTTGAACATTCACGTCAATTTTATTGGGTTGGCAAGAACAGTTTTCGTTTTGCTCAAATAGATAGTATAATGTTCGTTCTGTTATTCTTCTGTAAATCTCATAACTTCTTTTTTCTTTTGAAGTTTCGCAGCTAATACTTTAAGGTTGCTATACAGAAAGATCCGTGTAGCTTTACTACGAACTGTTAGTTTAAGGTCAATTTTTAACATGGGGCACAAAAATAAACATTTTCGGTATATCTTACTCTTTATTTTCAAAAAAGGTAAGAAAGCGGCTGAGGCTAACAAATAGATACTTGAATTTTATGTCGTTGACTGCTTAACAGAACGCATGTATCAGAATTGATTTAAAAACATTCGCTGTGGAGATTCACTTGAAGATGATAAATGATCTAGCTGACCTTTTGAAGTTTATGATGACAGAATTAAAGACATAACTGAACTGCAGTAACTGACAGATTGCAGAAAGTTTAAATGTAAATCACACAACAATTGAAATTCACATAAATTGACGTTAAGAATCTCAATATGTGGGTTCTGCATGAATTGAAAACAATTCACCTTAATACAACGAAACCATTATTTGCTACACGTATTTCAACCGTATTGCAATCGACGCTTTTTTTAAACGAATTATAGCTAATGTTTAAAAGTGGATCATCTGGAATAACATTAATAGCAAAGGATCATAGTCCAAGCAATGAGGGATTAGTACAAATGATATCGAAATCTAAATTGCGTCAGAAAAAGATCATTCTACCTTTTGTAGGATTACAAAGGTGTTACGTATTTTGAGCTGCTTCCAAGCAGTAATGCAATCAGTTCATATATTTATTGCCAACAACATATGAAGCTGGAGGAAGCAATCAAAGAGAAAAGGCCCGAATTTGCGAATCATTGAGGAATCTTGATCTACTGTGGAAATTCGAGGCCTTCCACGTCTTTGGTAACGCGAATAAAATTACTGTATCTTAGCTGGGAAGTGGTGTCGCGTCCCCCATATAGCTCCGACATTGAACCATCGGATTATCATTTATTTCGAAGTATACACAACTTATTAAAGGGTTAAACTTTCAGTAATAACGATTATCTTCAAAACATTTGGTTGAAATTGAAGACGAGACGTTCTTTGAGCATAGAATCACGAAGTCATCAGAAAGATAGTAAAAGGACATCGAATAGAATGGGAGATATGCTGATTAAAGTTCATTTTTTTGTAGAGAAAAAATATTAAGTTTTATTTCACACTAAATACCGAAATTACTTTCTTGCCACTCGATATTTACATTTAAAGTCCAGTGAAATATTATCTACCCCAAATCTGCATAGTGTTGATTAAAAAAAGGAGAGAGATAGAAGGGAAAAGGAAAGAAAAGAAAATCATCCTTGTATCCCCAGCCTATTTCATAATGTAAGTTTCATCTAATAGGAAACCATGAAACAAAAAATACAATGTAAATCCAAGAATATAAGGGTAATTTTAGTGACGAATCGTGATATTTACTTTTACGTCCTAGACTTGAAACTTTCCCTCAAACCTTAATAATGGACAAAACGAGAAGTTCATGAATTTCAGAATAGTACATTCGGAGTGACCTGTTGAATACGCCTGTGAAATATATATAATGTTAATAGTAATAGGAAATAAATGTTTGAAAATGTGTCATTAATAGAATTCTGTGAGTTGTATAATGCCTTGCTGGTTATAAGCTTCATTTCGTAAGCATTTTGGCATTTAAATTACCATGTCAAATGTTTCAAAATTAATTTTCTTCAAACGTTTCTCTAATTTTACTCATCGAAAATTAGCTTAACATGGAAAACCGACAGCTGTGATAAAACTAAAGTAGAAAATTATTATTAACATTTTAAAGTTCAGTTTCTCATTTCATTTGTATTATCGATTAAAAAAATGAAAAGACACATTGAGGTTTATTTTATGCGAGATATATTATATAGACGAATCATTACTGCAGAAAAATATGTAAGAAAAAATGGAGCTTTCCTAATTTTTGTTAAAACAATTTAAAGGATAACCTGCTTCAAATGTGCTATTTTTATGCCAAATTACTAAGCCACAAATATTCGAAATAAATAATGTTGTTTTATTCGGAGAACGCTGTAGATTGAAATACAAATAATGGCATCAAAAAGAGTGAAATAACTGGGGGTAACATTAATAAGAGTAATATTGAAGTTACATGCCGTAAAATGCTATAAATCTCTGTTCATTAATACATCACGTGCTTAACTTAAATATTTTTAGATTCATTCACATGTTTATAAAATTCGTGAATCCTTGCAAAAATTTCGTTCTCAAATAGGTTATATTATATAAAGTACACATCTAAAAATATGCATCTTGCATTTATTACAATGACTTACAATGTAGAAAATTCTAAGAGGAAAGTAGAAGTTTACAAACTGCGAGATGTAAATTTCTGTAAGTATTTAAATTAATTTTATTACATTGTCATATTTTATATTGCTTTATTTAGTGATCTGATTTTTTTTTGTTTTAGGAAAGTGTTTTTACGGTTTATTTTCTGGGTAATTGAATTAACAGGCCTATATATGAAGTGTTTAATTCTTTTATAGAATTTAAAATTTTTAAATTAAAGAAGTTTAAATTGTAAAAATAGCTTAACGGGAAAATGTTCTTGATCGGTTTTGACAAACTTTTTACCTTCAAGTTCGTGATATTTGGCGATTTCTTTCCTTTTACCTCCTTTCAGAAATAAGACGATTTTTTGAAAGCTTCGGGAAAATATATTTTCGAAGCCTTAACTTTTGCGAAGTTTCCCAAAGCTCGTGTAGCATCATATAAATGTGGCTCCGAGAAATAGAGTAATTCAGTTGTTAATCAGCTTTGACAGTTTGCAATTCAAAGAGTGTTATATGGTTTGTGCTTAGGCTTTACTTTGTGGTTAATTTTGAAAACTTATGATAAATCTCGTGATCCAAGGAGGAATTTCTTAATATCCGCTTTCACTTTGAGCTATTTACAGCTATTTATCTTGCTGTGTGTCATTACATTTTTACAGTAAATTGTCAAATTCTACCTACTCACACGCAGAGATAATTTAAAAAGACAGTGGTAGCTCACAACAATGGACATTATTAGAAGAATTTCTCACTAAATAATCGCAAAGTTGAAACATGTATAATTTATTTTTCCTCCACAATTTGAATATTAGGAATCTCAAAAATTTTTTCACCATTCAAGAGTGGTAGTATACCGAATAATCCAAGAATAAAGATGCCGAAGTTAAGCTTCTCTTTCTTGAAAGTTATTATTTTCCGAAGGTAGATAGGCAGCACAATTTTGAAACCGGCATCTCCGTAATGTTTTTAATATATTTGAACTGTAACAGCATAGGAAATGGCAAGAATAAATTTCAGGAAATTGGTAAGTGCTTTGCCGTAGAATAAATACTGCAAATAAAAACTGCCCTTTTTTCTTCCGTTTTGCTTAATCTATCAGGACTCGTATTTCTCTTTATCTGTTTGGCGAACATGACGTGTCCTGACTGGACAGTGAGTTTACTGCAAACTATGTCCTATGCAGTGTAGCAAAGACGACAAGATGAGAGGGGTTTAAATTATCCTTTATTTTTTTCCACGTTTTCACAGTCGCTCCCGCACTTCGGAATACAAAGACCACGGTCTGAACGTAAAAATATAAGACTACTATCTAACTAAAATTTTAATAAGAACTAACTTTTAATATTTTACACAGATGATTAACACTAAGACTGGCCTTTTAAATCACTACGCTTGTAGTACGCAAACTGCGGAAAACTACAATATGTCTTTAGCTTTCAAGAAAACTAAAACCTCTGGCCTTAAAGGTGGACAGTAACTGATAGCAAGCTCGTGGCAAGATGACTCTCTCTCTCTCCTTCTACTATGCTGTTAGCAAAAAGACACAACTTAAATACTTAAGCTTTAGCAAGTACAATTTGCATAAACATATTCACGCGTTAATTCTGGCCGGACGTAGAAAATAAGAGATGATTGTAAAGTAAAATAAATGTTATTCAAACTTAAGATCCTTACAAATCCTACAAAACACTAGTTGCGTAACCTAGTTTTCTTATATAATTTATTTGACTGAAACTAGTACTTGCGATAGAAATGCATGGCCATATCTTTCCTGCGAAAAAAAAAATTAATTGGCTATTAAGGAAGTCAGAAAGGCTATTGAAAATTAGGATACATTACGGAATGTTTATGATAGTGCTCTATGTCCATAATTACTTTATGTTTTGGAAAAGAGTATGAAATATTTTATTGCATTTCATTACGCATGAGAAACGTTTCACTTTAAATTTACAAAAATGTTACTTCTTTCATTTCTTTAAAATTTAAATCTGGGATTTAAAACTACCGTTGCGACAAAAGTTATCCGTATAACGTGGTACAGTAAAACTGATTAGTGTGCTTTTCTATGTTGCTTTCTATATCGTCAGATACCGAAAACTTGATAACTCTGCATTTCGTGTAGATTTCGTTGTAGATGGAATGGGTCCAGTGGAGGAACTTGGTCTTCCTCATTTCTTGGAACAGTAGATGACATTATAACGACTCTTTGTGTCATTTTTATTTTTTTATTGAAGCAAGGGCAGTTTCTCTACCCTTGTCATAATACTCTGTGTACAAAGGACAAGAATAATTTCCAAAATTAAATTTTAAAAAACGGTGCTACCATTTTTTTATTTTCTCTTTCTATTACAAAATGATTTGAATATATCACTCTTGCTAACACCACCCATCTAGCTGTTGTAGTCTCTCACTACTATAGGGTCTATAACATAGAGGTTGGAACTGTTCTTTTGGGATCTTCGAGTAGTACATATCCCAGTTCTATGTTAATTCGACCGAAAGCTTACAGAACGACTGTCTCAAGAGCCCCTTAATCATTAATTAACTTTGTTTTGCTATTCTTATTAATTATTGTATTAAATGACGCACTCGTAGTTACATCTTTGAGCAGCGAAAGTGCTGCCATTTAGTCTCACCCTCACAAACTTTCCCTTTCCTCGCAAAACCTGTATGCTCTGGTTCTGTCCCTTTTCTCACAGCTAATCCGCCAGCTCCTGCCAAAAACAGATCACCTTACTCCTGCAGCTCACGTGATCATTCAACACGCTTCTGCCAGCACTTTTGACACTGCAATCATTGCTGACTTACTCCGTTGCTTCATCACCATTATGTATTGTTCATCATATCTACACAGGTTTTTTCACTTGAAATGCTACGGACAATTTTCCTCAACAATGCTGTTCCTCAACTGCTTTTCTTTCCATTTTTCTGCAATGCGTTATGCAAGTTATGGACTTTTACCTGCGAATGTTATAATGTTTCGGCCCTTGAGCAGCACCTCGCGGCCTGCGGTGACTAAATCTTCCAAGTGAATCCCTTAATCTGTAATACAGAAGTAAAAATCTCCTTCTCTCTTTAGTCTATCTTCATCCAGAATTGACAAGTCTTTGCGATTGCTTCTTACTGTGCCACATACTCTTATTCTGATAGATTTTAGATATTCGAAAATTTCAAATGTCTAAAAAAATAATGAAAACAAGTGAAAAAATGAGGTAAAATGCAAATAAAAATATATAAATGAAAAATTAAGTATCTAAATTAAATAAAAAGTATAATATTTTAATGTACAAATTAAGCTTGACACTTAGAAGGAAAAAACATACCAAAAAATCAATAAAGCCGACTTTATAGTTTTACAAGTCTTTCCTTACTCAAGAAATAAATAAAGGTTTGATCCTCAAAATTTAATCATAACGTTAGTGAAATATATTAAGTATGCATCAAAATATGAGATATTTACCTTTATAATTAATTAGAGATTCAAGGCTTAAAAATTAGGCTTCCTCCAAAATGTCCATTTCAAACAATGAGTTAGCAGATCTGTAAATCTTTACTGTACAAAACGAGCTCCTGGTGTCATGTAATTTTGGTACATAAAAGCTCAAAATACAGGGCTTAAAAGCCCAAACTGAATTTATTGAAAATTTATATTCTATTTTGTGATTTTATTGATTGGACTTTAAAGTCTCGTAGTGAAGTAAAGAGATATATAGATATGATATAGCTCACTAATGATAAGGGAACAAAAAAGATCGAAATTCTTCTTATTCTGTAGGCACATCTATAATGAACTAAAATTATAAAATATCGACAGAATCAGATCGTTATTCCAACCATAGAACTAGAGGAATTTGGGTGAGGTGAACTTCGTATACAAACTTTTAGCTTTACTGCAAGCTTTAGTAAGGCAAGAACTAAATGTTCCAGTCTTGCAAATCAAGTCTTAATCAGTATACTCGAGACTTAAATTTAGTCAAGACTTAAATGAAAGCTCAAACGATTTGGCCGGTAAGATGCGACGCAGGATATAATCAGCATAGCATGTAAATTGTTGTTAATAGCTGTAACAGGCTACCGATTTGCTAGATTAGGTTTTACTAAAAATATAGTATTTAATTGGCTTTTTTCTCTTTCTTCTCGTGTTATGCTCCACATAAAGTGAACTGCGTAAGATAGTTGAAGATTAATTTGTTCTGCCACTTATGGAAACACTGAATATTCATACTGTACTCTGTTCTTCGCTGAACTCTATAAAAATCAATACCAGCTTCTAATAAGCTTATATGAATATGTGTTATCTGACAGTATGTGCTCCCAGCTTTTTTTCCACATGTATTTTAGGTTATTTAAATCCACTAACCTAAAGACCATGTAGTCCATCATTTAATGACCTATTGTTAAAAACATTAAACGTGTATATTGCTAAGCTTACCTCTTCTTGTAACTCTAATACTCAAGTGTATGTATCATCTGACAGCATCTGTTGTCAACGCTTTCTGCACTTATATTTTAGGTTACCCAGCAGTGCAATCAAATTTTTACCTTTATAAAAGTAAATATTTTCAGGATAATTAACGCTAAGTGGTGACTCTCCATTTAACAGCAGGATCATAAACAACTCAATACCCTCTACTCCGTTAAATTATGCTTTCGTATCTCTTTAAAAATTGTTGTGGGATAGGAGTGTTGTTTCGGCTAAGAATTACGATAAGATCGGATGAATATGCTTAGCTGTCTGATTTATTATAGCTTCTTAGACAGTATTACTCGCAAAAACAGTTCTTATCAAAATTTGATCAGCCTCCTCATATTGGCTGCTAGTATTGAAATTAGGTTACGGAGGTAACGTGCTCAGAATATCTTCCACTTCGGTGGGGTCTTCTATTAAGGAAATGAATTTTGCTAGTTCAAGCATTTGTACAGAATATTTTCGGAAGTAATTTGGCATATCATCTTTTGTTAATGGTTAAATGTTTTGTTTTAATATTATGGAGTGATTTTTAATATCAGTTTAATGAAAATGTCCTTGTTTGTTGACATCCATGAACTTTGGAGATCTTAATAAAATTAATTTGGTAAATCTTAATAAAATTTATTTATTTATTTGTTTTTATTATTTTTTACTACGTGAAGTTAATTGTTATTTTTTAACTTGAGATGAACTGTATTCTACATGAAATCTATTTTTCTTTCGCATCAGAAAACATTTAAAAAGGAGGCGTGATCTGTTAAAACTTGTCTGAGGCAAGAATATATATTTAAATAAGGTTTCTTCGTTTAATTGCGTAGTAACGTTTTTACATAGTTTTTATGCTATGTCTGCTATCGTGTTGTTCTTTGAATTCACAGAAAAAGAGCCATTTTTTAAAACAAATATTTAAGTTTATTTTTTCTTGTTACATGTCTGTAAAATTTAAGTAGTGACATTAGGAAATAAATATAAGTAAATAAAACTTTATTTAGTTATGTTTTTGTTATTTTATTACGCTGTTTCTGAAATATTATTATAAATCATCGTGACATGAAAACTATGTCATGAAATTTATAATGTAGGAATTGACTGTCTATAGTTAACTAATACTTTAGTATCTTGATATGAGATATATTTGCCAATAATGTTCTACTACTCTCTGCTAACAATTGTTTGTCTTGCTAGTTAATTAAATTTCTATACTCTAAAATATGTGCATCAGATGTTAGTCGAAATTTGCGATAAAAAGTTTTGCATACGAAAAAAGATAAATAAGCTTGTACATAAAAGTAATAATAGTAACAAATAATTAAAGAAATTAATACATAAAACAATTTTTAAACTTAAATTAGTGTATTTCTTGGATTTATAAATATTTTCTTAATAAAATTTAAGTGTTCCAAACAATGACATAACCTTTATTTATACTATCATCTAATGAAGTTCTGAGACTTACCAAAATATTTTGAAGCAGTGTAAGTTTCTTTTCTGTATCATTTCGTCTT
>KK113181.1:90211-141211 GCA_000611955.2 Stegodyphus mimosarum
GCATTAATATTAAAATTAAACTAATTACAAGGAGTATCTAGGAATCGTAAATTTGATTCGCAATATATGGTGCTTATCTGATTCGACAAGAAAAATGTGTTAAAATGGGAAAAAGTGTAAAAACTGATTGATTAACATTGGGTCATCTAGCAAAAGAAGGGAACTGCTGTACTAAGACTCATATTGACAAAGCAAACAGAAATAAATTTAATAATAGCAAGCAATAATAATTGTATACGATTATTAATTGTTATTACTAAATTAGTTTTCTGTTCTTCGTAGTTTTGTTTATTTTATGAAAACCTAAAAATGAGTAATAAAAATTTTATGAAGTTATATCTAAATTTTACTTAGCATCTGAGTCTAAAAATCATTCCTAACTTTCTGCTATCGAGATACAGCTGGTAGAAAATTTTAATATTATCTTGCATCAAAAATTAAAATTGCAGACTTCAGAACTTTTGGAACAAATGAAGAAAATTTCAGAAAACTTTTCAGTAGAACGAAACAAAAAAGTTTGCTTTATTCATTTTTATAAGTTTGGAGACTCGCTCCAGCCGTGTAAAGTAACATTAAGGGCGTAATAAATTCGACGGGACGAAAACATGTGTTCGTTGTAACCGGGAGCTCGTTATAAGCCGAGTTCTCATAGAAGTGATTGTATAACAATTAATATTTGAATTGTTCTGGGCTTAATTTATTTACTATGTAATTTTGTGCTAACATTTTTCATAACTACATTGTTATTTAGTTTTGATTGTACTTGTGATACATATTAAGAATAGGAAAGTTTTTGCTAGCCTGGAAAATATTTGAGGAAATAATGACCAATAACATAGCAAGTATTCGTTCAACATATCTATCTACGGCGAGAAGCGTTTCTTGCATTTCTTGGGTATTTGAATTTAAATATAGTTCTGAAAAGTATTTAGGAATAGTAAATATTACATTAGCCTTCAGTAGATAAATGAAATGAAATCCAGCTGATTAAATTTCTCATAATTTACAATAGCTTGTGGACGTCTTTAGCATAATCGATAGCAAACTTCAAATTTTCTTTGACAATACATTATTTAGAGACAGATTTCAAATTAAAGAGATTGCTTTCTGTTTGATCTAAAATGTTAAAAATTTGTTCAGATAAATTCATAATAAAATCTATCAAGAAAGTCTTAGCATTTAAATAATGCTTTTCTTTTTATGAGACCAATGCGCAACGAAGATCACATAGTAATCTATAAAATACTGTGTTTTTTAATTAATGTAATGTTAATCTCATATCGTTACAATCAAATTTCGTAATTCGAATGAAATAGAATATAAAAGTACGTCACATTTTCCTTTTGTTGCACATTATCCCATAGGTATACAAATAGTTCTTCATTATCTGTACATTAGATGATGTATTATCACATTCTTACAGGCATAATAATTAAACAAATCGTCAAATCAACACCCAGGAATTATGCACTACACTGAAATTTGCAACAAATTTAGTAAGAATTATATTAAAAAAAAATTCGGAAAAAAATCTTAAAGCTTTCAGATTTTGCATTACCCCCAAAGGAGCTTCTTTATGACGTTTCCTATGTTACTTTTATTTATTAAATATCATGTCCTTCGCACTTAAACTATAAATTCAAGTCAAGAGCAATATAGTAAAATGATTTTAAAATGAGCATATCTTTAGAATTTCCGATACATAGCCTCGCGCGCTGGAGTTACAAATGTTTTTTTTTCGTACAGTTTTGCCATTCCTCGCTTTGTAATCGTGGAGTTTCTTAATCAAACGTTCTTCAAAATGGTAGAAAATATAAAATCTATAATAACACAAATTCCAAATTTGGGCTTCCAGATGCCCGTATTCGTAGGAAAATTACGTTATTCAAAATTGGATGACTCTAGGTACCGTTGTTTTATCACACTGCAAGAAACATACATACATTTATGCAGATTCTTCATTATTTAATTTCTTTAAATATAACACAGGATGATAATATGTGGTGGCAACAGTTTGAAAAGTGATAAGGACATTTACAGTGAATCGACGCAAAATGCCTAAACGAAATTAATAGCCCTTCTGAGCTAAAGCTCCTTTGGTCTAAAAAAAGAAAAAATTGGAAGACAACTTATACAGAATACTTACTTATAAAGACTTACTTTCATTTAAATTAGTAGAAGTGTGTAAAGCCGAAGTGTTTATTAGAATATGTAGGCATCCCACAGAAAAGTGTTTATTATTTGCAAAAATTGTAACTCATATTCTTTTTCCTTACTTTTACATTTTTAGACTTTTTAATTTACATAAATTGTACTTTTTAGGTCACAAAATGATAAATTAGTGTATGTTGTTTTCGTAACTTATATTGTTTGTCTAATAGTCGTATTAGTATAAGTCCGCGAGTTTTATCTTGGCGATTAGCGCCTGTCGTTGGTAAATAATTTATGAGTAACAGTAAACTTTTATAAGTTTTCGAGTTCCATATAAATTTTCTGATAGGGAATTCTCCGGGTTACGAGTCCAAGAACTTCCTACATCTCTAAAGCAATTATCAGATCCTTCAAACATGATTTTCGCATTGCGATGTATTTTAAATGCTCCCATACCGCCACGTAACTTTGGACATATAAACATCCAGTCCTTCTCCGAGATCTGAACCCTTGCTTAACGATGCAGAACTTATCAAAACCAATCAATTCAATATAGAAATCCTTTAATTTCAAAGCTGAATCCCATAGATCCCTTTTCTTTAGAAATAAAAGAAATGTACAGAGCAAATTTATATTCAGGAAGTATTTTGAATTACTGAATACATTTTGAAGATGTGGCATAACTTGACTCAAACACATTCAGCTTTAAATGTTAGTGTTAAACGAGTTTCACTGGGCTGAAGAGATGCTTTCTGCTAAGTGAATTATTCATCGTTTTGGATAATCGTGATGATGAAATCATATTCTGTTTTGTAATGATAAAACTAGTTAATTTAACCCGAAATTAAATTACCTTAATTCTCAGCAGAAAATACTCGAAATTATGTTCTTAAAATTATTTCAACAGAAAATCTTATCAGTTTCTTTTCACGTTTATTAAATATACGTAGAAAGACTACCACATGAATATCGTTCCACCTTTTCAAAATACAAATCTATGATGACCCAAAGAGTCGAGGAGGTAAACATAAATGTGAGATTGTATATGAGTCTAAAAAGGCTTCATAGTGCCTGTGTCAGCACATAGTCATTTAGTTTATTCATACAATTTCATAACACAAAACCTAAAAATGGTCAAAAAGAGTGATTGTGTTAAATCAAAATGTCTGCTTCTAGCTTATAAACAACTTATTCTTAGCATCCGATACCATACTTGCGTCGGATAAAATAAAATTGTATATTTAAATTAATCTGACTACTGAACTAAAAAAAATTTTCGGGGACTTAAATATACACGTTTACATTAGTGGAAAAGAATTATTTATGTCTTATATGGAATTATTTATTTAAGTCTACGAAAATGAACTTCAAGATAAGAATTAAGAAACTTGTCAGATACAGATAAAAATATATGCAAATGTTTCGTGGTGTTAAGAGGGGATGTTTTCGAAATGCTTATGCGAGAACAAGAAGACAAGTCAGTTGTTAGTTGGTAAATTTACGGATGCTTCTGGCGTGGTATTTTCCTGTCTAAAATATAATATTCACCTTTCAGAAAATACAAAACATCTTTATGTAACTTGGATTTTGGCACTCTTTACTATATTAAAAAATCAAAGGTATAGTTTTCAATCTTTTTGATGAAAAATATTTCAATAAAATCTAATCAAACTAAATTATTTCTTTTATTTTCTGATGCAGTTAATTTTAAGATATAATTTAAGGTTTATTGTATTAGTCTGATTGCATTAAATTTCTTTTGCAGACCTATCAAAAAATTTGAATTCTTAACATTTTTTAAAGAATTTTTATCAGGACCTACCTTTGCTAATTGAGTTTCAATTTAATATGCAATCTGTTGGATACGCGATTGAGAATTTGAACAGAAATTGAGCAAAAATAACGGAGGTTAATGTCACCTTAAAAACAATGTATATACTGCTGGTCATTAAAATTCCTATACCACGGAGGAAAGTATGTAGCAGAATATTTTTATTATACATATAACAAATGAAGAAGAGTATAATTAAAGGTGCAAATGGTTTGGCGTACACAGTGTGCAAATGTTAGTATACAAGGCTACCCCCCCTGGTAGCAACAGCGACGGTAATCCGGCTGGGCAACGAGTAGAATTGAGGTTCGATGTCAGATCCTGTTACTTCATTCCAAGCGACCTAACACGAAACTCATCAATCGTAGTTAACTGCTAGTGGTTGCATTTGTAATTGAATAGCAGGCTTTTGCATTTCGAAGAACAATACATGTTTTTGCTGTCTTTCAACGCATCTTGCAGGGCTGCCAAGCTGCGACTCACCATGCAGAACAAATTATTCTAGAAAATAACACAGGTATTATCGCTATTACAAACGTATCACTCCACAAATAAGATCATAGGATTCAGCAGCATTTAAACTTAACAATCCACGGGCAATCAGCAGCCTTGCTTGCAATGACCCATTAACATCACTGCTTAAGCATAAAGGAGATTTCACAGTTATTGAGAAATTGGAAGGCCTTATGGTTAGTTTTCCATCACCAGTGTGTATTTACCTCCTTAACACGGCATTGCCGCAGCATCCTAATAGCTGGAACAAATTATGCTAATTCCGTCTATAATTCGACGGTCTCAACTTGGCTGGCATTCTGGAAAAACACATGGAATTTTATCAGAGGGCTTAAGTGCCGTGAGTCGAGGGGTCACGTGAAAACATTTCTTCGCTGGAAAAAGGACATTTATCTAACCGAGGAAGGGAAAGGTCATGTCATCGTGTAATCCTGTGGTCAATTGTCTTTAACTCCTTTGATTCTTGTAATAGAATGCTAAGAAATAAATGCTAAGATTCGCAGTGGTTTACATCCCGGAAATGAAGAATGCTGAATTTATGAATTTTATGTGAAATATTTATTCGCTTACTTTAACAGATAAAACACTAAAAATCATGAAACTATATTCTTTAGCGGAAGTATTTACTTTGGAGTAAAAAACGGAATCGGGTCAACAGGTTTCCACCCCATATGTGCAAGATTTAACTAGACCTTAACCTATTTTAGCCTGACTTTTACCAATCTGTGACCTTTTGTGCACGTGTTAGGGATAGCTTCTAAAATTAGTTCAGTTGATAAAAACAAGGCGTTTTAGAGTGGTTCTAAGAAACTGCTACATAATGTAATTGCATCTTGTGACACGGAAGCTGAAAATGAAAAACTTTGCTTTCCCATCTCAGAGGCCACGAAAAGACCCGTCAACTTTGCAGAAGTTTGCTTTAGATCAAATATAAAAAAGACAGATTACTTATTGTCGCATATTATTAATTATTTTGTAGAGATATTAGGAACATTTTTGAAAACCGGAAAGATGAAAAATGAGCAGTGCCTTCACTGGGACTCGAACCATGGACGTCTTGAGTACGTACTGAGCCTGCTGACCACTACAACGCGAAAGCATGCGAAGAAGGAGGGAGAAATACTTTATATACTCCTCCTTTTAAAGGGCGACTGGGGATTAGGGGACCCAGTCGCCAAATCCTGGTGGTGAAGAATCAGCATTCACCACCTTTTAGTTCGGGCGCTACTGTAGAGATATTAGGAAATTTTTGAAAGTCGGAGAGATAAAAAATAAGCAATGCCTTCGTCGGGACTCGAACCACGGACCCTAGAATACGCGGCGAATATGCTGACCACTACACCATGAGGGCATGAGAAGAATACGATAGAAGTGCCTTATAATTTATTGTCGTATAATTATTATAATTAAATGTAAAACAATTAAATTATTAGAATTCATTGTAATAATTACGTAATAATGAAAATCACGCAATAACTTGTAATAATTGAATAATTAGAATTACAGTTGTAATATCATAAAATAAAATAATTGAATAATTACTACAACTGTAATACAATAAAATTTATTCATTACGTTTATGATCAGCATATTTGTTTAGATTACTTAAAAGTAAATTTCTGTATTCTCATGTCTGTGTTCTTTGACACTGGGAATAAAAAGGTAAAAATAAGAACAGAAAAAGTCCCTATCATGTGATTCATGTCCATCCGCACTATTTTGAGAATAAATCGGTCGAATGGCTCATGTGCGTTTGCGCTCATGGTCGCAGCTGAGGTAACAATATAATCCAGGAAGACGTTATTCCTGCTAACCCTCTATTGGGTATTGCTGAGGAAAACAGGCGTGTTTCCATTGTTCATGATTTTATCACTACTCACAGCCTTGCAGTTGGCAATTGCATTGGTAGCTCTCCTGCGTACTGGCCAGCTAGGATAAGGTGTTTACACATTGTATGCCACAATAAAAAGTGGAGTAGCAACAAGCCTATAAGTAGTTGCGCACATTCTGGGCAATATCTCCAGATAAGATAACACAGACACAGATAATTCCGAACAAAGAAATATTAGAGCTAGTGTTGAGCAACAAAACAAAAAAAATAAATTAGATTTAGGCCAGTAGCTAACCTTCGAAGAGACACGCGACGTCGTAAAAATATTAAAATCCTATAAAGCCCAGGGCATGACATTCTGCAAGCCATGAACAACTCAGTTCCGATGTTATTCTTCGCCTATTTAACTGCATACTGGCGCAACTGGCCTTTCCCAGCCGGCACGAAACTTGCTGAGGTGGTGTTCTTCCTAAAACGAAAAGAGACTCTATTATATAGGCTCCTGACGGCCCATTTGCCTCCTGCCGGCCTTGGAAAAAGTACTTGAAAGAGTTTTCCTTCAAGGAGTGAAGACTTTATCCTGTCTAGTCAAAACATAAGTAATGCGTAAAATAAGTAATATAAGTAAGTACAATAAAACATAAGTAACATAAGTAAGTTCCTGAGCCATCGGTCGATTACATGCTGCAGTATGTACGAAAAATGATAGTAAATAACGCAAGAAATATAAGTCTTTTCAATGAACACAGTACACATACAAGACGCCTTAGACTTGTTGTGGTGGCCCAAAACACTGAAGAGATTGCAAGGCATTGTGTTGCCCAAAGATGCTCTTTGACCTAGTTTATAGTTAGTTACCTTAGCGACATCCACACGCAAGCCACAAAGGATGCAGGTATACACTCATGATCTATAATCAGAGGATGTCTCTGAAGTATCTTGTCTGGAACCTCATACAGAAATATTGGCTTATTACCTATTGCTAGTTACTAAAGAGCAGAGCTGCAGCGTATATGAGATTAAGGTCCAAGAAGCAATGGACAAGTTGGCTAAATTCACCAACCACCTTAAAGGAATGTTTGTTAGTTCAAAATCCCAAAGTATGCTTAATTGCCCAGGTGGGCGCCATCGCCGAACACCGTGCATCTGCCTTCATTGCAAAAATATTAGAATAGTTAGACACATTAGATACCCTGAGGTTATAATAAGTGGCTAACTCACTTGGATCCAATAACTTGATATATATATATATATTAAGTTAAAATAAAATTGGGATGAAATCAAGGGAATTCCTAAAGAATATTAATAATTGCAACGGTGGTTAAGCGGTTAAACACTTATCTAAACGTATCAAAATTAAAATAAGAATAACTCAGTAGAATAAACATCAAAATTTAAAAAGCGAAAAGGAAAAAAATATACAAAATATAAATATTTACTGAAACTCTGTTTCAGAAGTCATCAGGGGAAAATGAATTAAAGCTTTATAAAAGTCGATTAATATGTTTCGAATAGATGTTTCGTTCTCCTGGTGCATCTGAGATCAAAAAATCCGAAAAAAGATTCAATTAAATTTTCATTAAGGACATAAATTTAAAAACGAAAAATCGAATCTCTAATGTATCTAAAATTTTCCCTAGGCATAATTGAAACACTTGGAAAAAATTAATAAAACATTACACTGTGCCAAATTGACTACTCCAAAAAGAAGAAAAAACACTTTACATTATGCAAACTGACCTTTCAAAAAAAAACAAATTGATCAAATAGCATTATTTGTAAGTCCGACATCCAAAAGAAATTACAAATTAAAGAGCAAAAGAAATATACTTTAAATCAAATTGTCATTTAAACAACACTTAAAACTTGGGTGGTCCCCACTTATATGATACTAAACTTTTAAAACCAAGGAAACGAAAACTTTTCAGAAGAAATTTCTATAAATAATGTAAAATCTAATCTGAGACTTAAACAGCTAAAAATTGAAAACGTATTTGAAACAAAATTGAACAAAAAGTAAATTTACTGAATTCTGAAGACGACCATCTTTTTCCAAACTGTGCTCCTTGCAAAAGAAAGTTGAATTGAAGGCTAACTCGTGAGAAGCAAAATTTTTGTACTTCTTCGAAAACGTTTGCGGTAAGGTTCAAAGTGCCCCTTAGCAGAACAAAGTTTTTTCACATGTGTTTAAAATAATGTCTTATCTTGTTAAACTTTGTGTGTAGGGGAGTAAAACTTTGGGTGTGGCCTGTAAAAATTATTACCGACGAGGAACGTGACTGTCAACTCCAAAATGGCGGCGGCAGAAATTTTCTAAAAGATGCTGTCCTCTGTAAAATCTTAAAACGCGAAAACAAAACTGGCTAAAAGTTGAGGAAAAAGAAAAATACAGGTTGTAAAAGATAAACGTCTGCAGATAATCAGGGTATAATACACCTTAGAAACTGGGAGCCCCATTTTTTTTTACTTTTATCTTACTTAAAAGACTTTTATATTTTGATCTTATGGGGGCATCGTAATTAAAAAGTAATTGTGTAATCAAATTACAATTACAATCACTTTCAATTATATTATAATTACAATGATAAGAAAATTGTGATTGTAATTGCAGCAGGTTGTGGAGTTTGATTTTATTTTCCTAACACTTAATTTTTATTTTGGAAACAGCCTTTCCTTAACACCCTCATGTTCCTAACAATGCTTTTCTACCAGAATGAGGTTTCAGTTTCCCGCTTTATGCAAAGTAGGGTAGAAACTACGATTTAAGCTGAGCTGTGAGCTACTTCAGATAGAGCAACCACGTTGTTCGTTACTAGTAAAGCTTGCTATTTTACGTCTGTGGATATTAAATGCCTGTTAATCTACGTCTGTGATCTAAGCCAAAGAGTCAATTTTGCGTTAAATATCTCCGTGCAGCTTCGGCTGAGTGCTCAACTCAGAATTAATTTAGTTTTACATTTTCTGTTAAAGCCAAAAGTGCTGTCTATTTTTACGTCCAAGTGGGGCCATCTGTGTATATATTTGAGTTAAAATAAAAGGGTATTTTAACCTTTCTTCTGTTGTTGCTACTGATCCAGTAGACCTTAGCCTATGGGCAATTACCGTTCTAGTAGGTTTTTAGCATTCAGGTAATTTATATTTAGCTGGAACACTATAAAGTCATTATAATTGTGTAATTGTAAAATTAATTGAGCCTCATAATCACAATTGCATAGACTTTGAAAATCAAGATCATATTTACAAATTATAATAAACGTCGGTGAATCCGAATTGTTTTAATATTTTTAATACTAATATATTAAATAATAATAAGGAATGCCCTTAGAATTCGAATTATTTTAATATTTTGGATACTATAATACTAAATAATAAAAAGGAATGACCTTATAATAGAAATATCAGTATTTTCATAATGAAATCATCAAGCTTATGTTTTTCAAGTACACATAAGTTTGTAGCAGTGACATACATGTAAATTATGATCTGATCTCTTAGAAAATATTACACATACTTCTAGTACATAAGTAATATAGTTAAAGCGGAATATATTTACAGGAATTAGTTTCGGTCTTTCACATAGGAGTAAATATGCGCATAACGTTTAGAAGCAGATATATGTGTTTCTGATGTTCGCCGACAGAAATGGAAATTTGAATAGAAGCAGAAATAGATGTTCGCCAATAGAAATTAGAATTATTGGAGAGGCAAAACAAGACATGAATGCATGTCTCTAGAAAGGGGTGCTCTCGTTGAGTTAGAGACTGGCTAGTTACGAAAGACGACAGCTGGTGTTTTTCATATTGCACAGGAAATAAACTGCAAAAATTTCATTTGATTATCCCGTGTTACGAAGGGACGGTAAAAAGGATATTCTACAAGTGTTTCGTAATCTTACGCAATTTAATACCTTCTCTTTCCTAACTAGTAGAGAAATGAAATTGATCATAATCTCTTATCTGTAAGCATCCTAAAATGAAATTGATCCATAATCCTCTGATCCATAACCGTCCTACTTAATGGCTATGGGCACCAATTCTTCAGTAACAATACAGTTTAAAATTAGTTTTTTTGAACAAATAGAACACATATAGGGAATTCATAAAAATATTGCCAGATATATAAAATCCTATTATTCTATCCGGTCAACCATTCGAAATGAAAGTTGAAATATTGTTATTTGGAGAAATGCGCATGACATTGCGATGATTTAAATCAATGCAATTCTCACCGAAATTTGAGATCTCATTTCGAAAGTTGCGAAAACCAACATCAAGCTACACTGCGACAATTGTTCTTTGAAAAACCATAAATGGCGTTGGTTACACGTATGATGAAATTTGCCGGCTTAAAACATTTGTAAAGAAAAACATTGTAAAGACCAATCGCATTAGAAATCTGTATAACATTACGTTATATGGCATCTTTCAATTCTGACATGTGTGAATCTTAGATTTCAGATAAACCAGACATAGAAATTTATCGTAGAGATGTTGGGGATTGCGGTGGTCAGGAATGTGCAAAGTCACCAGAGAAAATTTTGTCTATATTTAGTGCTGTTGCAGCACTCATCGAACACGTTGTTGCTACTTTTAGAGGAGCACAATCTTACATCTATACAATACCATTAACGACAATCCGCTGCTGCAAATCTAGAATTACGCAATTCTGTGGCACTGTTGTATACTGAGCACTTGTGATGCAACATGTTTTCATACTTCTAGAACTTCTCTCTTCGAAAAAATATCAGCCTGGTACAATGTGCTTGCGATGCCGTAGCACGCAGTCACATAAGCTTCGTGTAAAGGCC
Organism: Stegodyphus mimosarum; assembly: GCA_000611955.2. Taxonomy (NCBI): domain Eukaryota; kingdom Metazoa; phylum Arthropoda; class Arachnida; order Araneae; family Eresidae; genus Stegodyphus; species Stegodyphus mimosarum. The sequence continues at coordinate 101,345 of KK113181.1, forward strand.
ATGGTGCCACATCGTGAGGATTTCCGTCAGTCTATAGGGTTTCCCTTATTTTGCATAACACATTTATTTTAAGTTTGATACCTTTTCTGAACTCCTCAACTTCCCCTAGCATTTTCTTGCCAGGATGTAAATTTTAAAGCTACGTGAAGTGAGTATTTAAACGGGTGAATCTCTGAGTTTATTCAGAGCGAGCTTTCGCTAGCCAGCGCACGTTTCGTTACTATCTCGCTGTTAAGTCAGTAACCCCTCTGACGGCTCACCTCGGCGTGGTGGAGGGGCGGGAACGTCCTCCGAAGGGAATGTGGCTAACGGGCTCACCACCATGCTGTGGTTGGCTTCCCAAAATGGGGACTTGAGCACTCTTGGTGGTACACGATTATCGCTCACAACGGAGTGCCTGCTAGTCGGCGCCCTGGTCGGACAGGCATGCTCGTAATGAGGCCGCCAGGTCGCTTCAAGATGGGGAGAAAGCCACATCTCGGTGATACCTCTTCCAACAGGTAAGGACCGGTATCCAAATCTATATTACGCTAGTAAGCCTCTTGGCCATTTCGGTTTATCATCACGCCTGTCAGGTTTTTGTTGAGTCAACCTGTTAGACAATAGCTTAACATGCTAATCCATCACTATTCTATTTTAGATTTGAATTGATTTATATTCTACTTTTAAGTTTCACCGCTAGTTCACGGTGTTCTTGTAAAACACAAACATCGTGCCTTCTGTTCTCATTCTGAATCAATAAAGGGATATTTTCCCCCTTCTTCTGTGCTCGTAATTCACGCCTGCGAGAGAATTCTCCACGTTTATTGCAGGATCTATTTTTTAGTTTGCGTGGTATAACAGATAGATCTTATAAGTGGCGCCTGAACTAAACAATGTAATGGTTAATGAATGATTCTCTACCATCCAGATTTGGTCCCCTAATCCCCAGTCGCCCTGTAAAAGAGGAAGTATATAAGGTATTTCCCCCGCCCTTTTAGCATGCGGTCGTGGTGTAGTGGTCAGCACGCTCGGCGCGTATTCGAGAGGTCCGTGGTTTGAGTCCCTGCGAGGGCATCGCTCATTTTTATATCTCCTGCTTTCAAAAAATACCGATGTCTCTACAAGACTAGTAAACGCTATTCTTGGAGTTTACGTCGTCAGTTAAGGTGCTTGAATCGGTGGCGAAACATCTGCAGAACGCAGGGTAAAAGCTTGAGGACTGTCATTTTGGTGCATAAAAACTGCAGGCTTATATCACGCTTCTTGTAGTATACATAGTCATGCATGCATCGGGATAGTGGAACCACTATCCCGATTGGGCGGGTATAGTATTTATAAAACTTTCAATACTATTAATTTAATTAATAATATATTGTTTATTTTCTTATATGTTTTCCTATGCCTGGTTAGTTTCATTTTCAACATAATCAATATTTACAAATTATCTATTAGCAGCAATATACGCTGTAAATATTTTTGAAGTCTTTATAACATACATTTTCACCAATTTAAGTATAGATGTATATATGTGCATGATCCTTGAAATTTCGCAGCATTGTTTAAAAAGACCAGAGACCATTCAGCAATTTTTTATAGTGTTAATTCACTATATGTCCTCCCAGATAAGAAAGCGGTTGGTGACTCTGACTGCCGTACAGAAGGGGTTGGAATCCCAGAGAAAGAAAAAATGTAAACTGTCTGTCGCTTCGTATGAGGCAACAGTGGTCCATTTATTAGGTGTCTCCATATTAAAGCGACCACCGCTTTCGACCCCAGTACTGGCCAATGCATATAATGGCTAATGTCCTCCACTGGAAAAAATATTATATTATTTTTAAAATGTTATATTATTGATTTTTTTTTTTGTTTTTGATCTAATCTTGTGTATTTTCTCTCTGTAAGATTGTTAACCTCCGCAGTTTTTTTATTTTGATATATATGTATCTTAAAATGTGCCTATTTTTCATTGTTGAATGTTTGTAACAACGACATTAATGAAAATAAGCGTTTTTCCTTTAATGTAAACGCTTTGTTGTATTATACATAAAAAGTTTCAGGAAGTAACACAATAGGTTTTGTTAAAGGTTAAAACTTAGTACCAAACGCTAATATAACTGAAGGTTCAATCCTTATGATCATGTAGTGTTATGGATGATAATTCGAGTAGGATAATCATAATGTCCACGGTCGGCTCTGTAAAAGACTTAGTTAGTTTTCAAAAATGCCATGCTCTAAAATTTATTTTTCCTCCACGTATCATGCCCAAAGTAAAATATTTGGGGATAACATTCCCCCTGATTTAAATTGTTCGATTGGGTATAGTGCGGAAGTGATTATAAAAGGAAAACGATATTTCTTCCATGGGATTTTACTGCGTAATTGTCAAGACATCGTACTGGTTAATTTGACTGTTTCGTGCTCAGCCTGATGCAGAACAGCTTAGATTTTCAAGAATTTTTACCTCCTTTCAAAAATGACTTTGCTCGATATGCACGATAAAAAAATTAAATGATGAAAATTTAAAATATACGCATAAACATATACTTAGAAATAACTTCTGAACCCCATATTTGACAATCTTTGTAATTAAAGTTGTAGAGACATTAGGTTATTTAGAAGCAGGAAATGTGAAAAATGAGCAATGTCCTCGCCGGGACTCGAATCACGGACCTCTCGAATACCCGCCGATCGTGCTGACAACTACACCACGAAGGCATGCGAAGACGGCGGAAGAAATACCTTAAAAACTTTCGAGAAAATATAGTTACGATCAAAATATAATGGCATTTTTTAGTAACAGATTTCTTCGTACATAAGAATACTTCCTTAACTTACTACTTAAAAATGTAATGAATGTAAAATCAGATTTAGAGACGCATATTAGGAAATCTTGATAAGAGGCAAAAGATCTTCGAATTTTGCATTGGAACTTTCATTTCATTCGTTCAACGAGAAAGAATCTCTTATTTTTCTTTAGCATTTTGACATATAATAATGTCACACGCGCAAAACACATGTCAAACTTTCAAGATATGAAATCATTTCGCTTTATTTATTCCTTCAAAATCCCGACGAATAAGTTAGGACATCACATCTAAATACGTGTCCGTTATACAGAATGACAGATGGCAAAGAAAGAAAACTAAAGAAATACCTCAGCTAGCGCTGAAACCTCACACCTTGTTTGGAAGTTCTGAGCTTTGTAATACGAGGAATCGAAATCCTCGAAGGCTAAGAAGGCGGATCCAATCACTAAAGAGAGCAAGAGGGTAGCAGGGATTCAGCTGCGTTTCAGCACTTAAATCATAAACATCGACGGTTACTGACAGCAAGGGAGAAAAAATTCAATCAATGATTTTTGAGCCACGAAAGGTGGAAGAATGAATAATTTTGGAATGATGGCTTCTTTCTTCAAGTGCCTCGATTGTTTTATTATGCAAATTTAGTATAGTTGAATAAAGAGAAGATAATAAAAATCCATGCATAAAAGAATAATTTATTTGCATGAATGCATGCATGAATCATCTGGTACACGTTTTATGAGACGTTCACTGTATCTGCCAAGCATTGTTACGTGCAAAACTATATTGAATATATAAATCACTTAGTGTTATAACTCAATTTTTTAAGTTCAAACTTTCCCTTTTATGTATTGTTGAAAACTCCTAGGAATGTGTTCCATTCAAAGCTTTTCATACTGAAATACGTTTTAGATAGAGATGTGTTAAGTTATTAACTGCAGACCTTTATCAATTAATTATTTATTATCAGCTGAATACAGTTGTGTCTGTTAAAAAAAGGAAATAAGGAAATACTTAGAGCAATTACTAATTCTTTTTATCAAATAAATGTAGTATTTGTAATATTACTAAATAAGTTTTGATATCATATGAGTTTATAAGAATTATAATCATTAAAAAATTAATTTCTTTCGTTTTCATTAATTTGCATTACATCTATTAATATTGATAGCAAATTATGTGTTGGGTATTAGCATTTTATTCTAAGGCATAATTGTAAAAACGCAGCTAGTTAAGTAATAACAGCAACTCTTAAAATATTTTATTCCTCTAGTTGCCTCTTTTAACAATCAATAAAAAATAAAAAAATTTTTTTTTACATTATTTTATCAAAAAAGCATATTTCTTTGGTTAAGTACAGGAAAATTCCAGTGTTACAAAATGAGAAATTTTGCTGCTATAAAAGATTATAGCGAGAAAGAGAAATTACTAAATGGTAAATAAAGTAAAGTGAAACAAGCAAATTATATCTTCTCCCAAAATTGTCATCGTAGTTCTCTAATTATGGCAACGTATAGCTTTAATTACGGCAACGGCATTTCTTTAATTACGGCAACGTTTAATTACGGCAACGTTTATTACGACAACGTATACCGTCTCCCAAAATTTCCATTGTAGTTCTTTAATTTCAATAGTTTAAATCAATAGTTAATACTGTAACGTAAAACCAAGTAAGTAATAACAGATAAATTCCATAAATTCCAGATACGGAAGAAATAAATGCTGGAAAAAATTTCGGATTTTAAAGTATGAAGGAATTACTTTATGAAATAACATAAAAGCTAACTACAAAACTTTGCGTACATGCAAATCTGTTTCTCTTGCTCTAGTTATCAAACGAAATTCCTTTTAACTCCAAAGTCTTTCCAGTTATCCGTTTAGATAAGAAAAACCCAAACATTTGTTTGCTAAACTGTTGTTAGCTTCTAAAGTTTGATGAAATTTTTATAAGTGACGCATTAATATATTACAAACATTTAACAGTAAACATTTCGATTTATAAAAATAATATTTCATAATATTTCAGTAAATTAAAATACAAAAATGGGGATCATATGAGTAATTTTGAATAAAACTTGTCCCAATTTTCATCACTTTCATTGATTCTTTCATTCAAACATATCATTTTCCATTGCTAAGTATATTGAGCTCACAAACTAGTAAAATACACCTAGTATAAGGACTCAAAATATGAAAAAAAAGCCTTTATTTCGCAACGTTGAAAAGTATTGTGATATGTATATATTATATCTACATATTTGTTTTTGGAGGTTAAGCGCACAGATTTAAATGTTATATATCTATATTATTTACGATATTAACTATGTTCCCCATCAAAACTGGTACGAAACTGCTCCGTTCTCGTGCCAGTTTTTATAATCCTAAAAGATATAAGACCTGTGGTGCGATATGAGCAACATTCTTGGTGATGAGACTACTGACTGATGAGACTAAATGACTATAGAGTATCGGCTTTTCCATCCAAATGCATTAAGTTACAAGTGTTTAGGCATTTCTTTGTATTCGATGCATATCTTCCCTACTTTTCTAGAGATTTTACTATTGAGAGTGTTCCATCACGGCATAGCCTACAAATGAGCACGGAGGATTTCTGTTCCAAAGATCTTTCGAACGATTAATCTTTCATCTAATCACTTTTTCGGAGCGTCCCCCGCCTAGTTCAATCATACGAACTCTATTTGTATGATCGTTGTGAACGGTCATAATGTACATGCTGTAAATAGTTTCTCTTGTTTCTGCAATTTTATTGTTTCCATATGCACAGCGTATTCATGTAGTAGTTGGCAAGCTCCTCCCACGTTTCTTGATTCGTCCATGTGTTCAACTCAAATGCAAAGCCCATCAGAATTTATTTCATCTGGAGAATTCTGTCTGCGGGTTTCAACACATATCAGGCCCAATTAGGATTTAAACATGAACTGGCAAGAGCAGGACCTTTTTCTCTACTGTCTAAAGTCAGTACACTCAACGATATATCAAAGTATGTCCAGACATTTTTATAAGCAAAAACTTTCTTTGCTCTTAAAATACGTTTCCTATTTTTACTACTATGGTAAACTAACAGTATTAAGCAGTACTAAGCAATGATACAGATATTATGATTTAGGTCTCAAACAAATGTACCACACTCTTGATGCATAAATCAGATGATAAAATGGTTTACAAATATCACAAGCCTCTTATTATGAAAGATTTACGTTACTTGTATTTATATATAAATTAAATTTTACGTGTAAATTCACGGTAATGTTTTAGAGGAGCATTCGTGTGAGCAGTCAAATTGAAATTGATAAACAACATTTGATTTCTTTAGCATTTAACCTTAATTGTTTTTTTTAACTTTCTCTTAATTGCCTCAAATATTTTACACTTAGGTTCGATCGGGACAAATCCCATCTAAGAATTCTTGGAACTGTACTAGGATAGACAGATAAATACTGTTTTACATAAAACATAAATATTTATTTTCAGTATTTCTTTAGGTTTTTACACAAATATAATAAGTGACAACATCTGGTACAAACTTAAATTCCTTAGATGCGAATAAGCTAATAAATAAGGTCTTTCTACTAGTGAGTTAAATTCTAAATTCGGAACAGGGCACGTTTATACACATAAGCATATGTAGAACCTGATTTAAATATTTGTCGCTCTTTTTTCCACGAAGTACTTGATTAAACTGATTAAAAGTAGAAGATGGTACTTACATAGCCTTGCTTGGAGAGATGCAGGAAACAAATTACAAGATGCTGAATCATAACACATTAAAATGCTGTATTTTAAAGTATGAGGGTAAATTATGCTCTTTACTCTAAGTAGCAGACCACTTTAATTATCATTCGCTATACAACAATTTCGAAAGTGCACAACACAACTATGGCACCTGACGAACAAGGTCTTTTCTCGTTGTAGTAGATTCGTCCTCTTCATCACGCTGAATTACTCGAAATCTTCGAAGGGTAGAATTGCCACTTTAAGTCCTTTCCATATCAGATTCTAAGCAAAAATTTCCAACTCACAGTCACTAATAACTTAATTCAGTTAAAACTGGCATTTTCTGTAGTTGGAGAAGGCATCTTGACAGCGATATTCCTTTGCCAGCTTTCTGCTTCCCGGAAGACAACTGTTTCTGCTGCAAAATAACTCTACCAAAGCATCAGGCAGGGAAGCAGTGTCCATTTCGTACAGTACTTAAAATAAAGACGAAACACCATTCGTATGAATTGTTGGTATTTCTATCGAAGGATATCCAATTTCCCTGAAGAAGTTTTGGAATGACGGAATCTCTCTGTGAAATCAATAGCGATTTTTTTAATTGTTTAAATTCACGTTTTATTGATTTAACATTTTAAAATTACCAACACAAACTTAATTAATTATAAACTTAATTAATTATAATTTCTGATTTCTGCAATAAGACAAATATCTAAATTTTCTTTCGTATTTCCTAGGAGATAGTTTAATCATTTCTATGTTCTCTATTCAATTAAATTTTTAATCTTAGCAGAGGTAGCAAGTTCTTTAAATACTTTTAAAATAAATTTACTTAAGTGTTTCTCTCATATATATATATATATACCTTGCAATTATTTTGTCTGTTTTTGGCTAATTGCTAAAAATTATCAGCAAAAATACTTTATTCATATCACGTTAGCAGCGAGACCAAGAATTTATCAGATTCCTAAAATTATCTGTGCTGATGTATTCAGATTTAATATTTTTATTTACAATATACATATTTTTTCAATATACGAAGAATAAATACAATGTAGTTCAAAACCTAATTCAATAGCAGGCTGAAAGCAGCAAAAACGGGAGGGACGGGAATAACGCGAAGTAAATTTAAATAAATAATACGTTTATAATTAGTTAGATATTCAATTCGGAAAAAAATATATGCAAAGCCCAAAAACGCAAACGCCATAGAAAACCGAAAGCAAACTGTCAAACTGCAAGGAAAAAAGTGAAATACACGCCAAAACCAAAATAAAGTAACAAATTTAAATCTTTCGCAGAATCGTCATCAGGGGTTTGGTGCAAAAATCTTAATTTTGAATCGAAAAAGACACAAACTGAAGCTTAAATTTTTTACACTCATGCCCCTTTTTTTTGCAGTTTGCTAGTCTGCTTCTGTTTTTCTGGTTTTTGCATGTGTTATTCCGAATTGAATATGGGAGGAATTTTAGTATATATAGAAAGAATTTTAAATCTGAAAAAAGGTATATAAAGTTTAAAACTTTGAGCACAACGTTTGGTACAACACAAGTTTGATACACACAATACACAAGTCTTTGGCAAAACTGATGATTAATGCCTTCGATATTTAGAAACATTCGTTTCAAAAATTTGCATTCATTTCTCTGCCATCCATAAAGATAATTAAAATTAAATTAACAATGCAATGTTTAAGTATGGTTGTCAAAATTAACTCTAAGGGCATAAATAGGACTCTGGAAACAAGGTATGTCTCATTAAAAAATCTCATTAAAATTATGAAGAAATTTGCACTAGATAAACATGCACTGCTGCTTAATGTGATAAAATTAAATTAAATCTTTATCCTATCTCTCAATATTATCTATAAAATATTTCTGGAGTAATTATCATTAAATAAAGATTTTAGTGCACTTTACCTGAAATATTTGAGCTATGTGTGATTTAATAATGCTCTGATAACTGAAAAGAACTCCCTGCAGTATCAACATGTAATGTTGATACTGCTGCTGTTATTATTTAATATTATCAACATGTAAATGTTGATAATATTAAATAATAACTATTGCGCTAAAGTTATTTTCCTTTCTGTTCTTTACATTTTGTCTTATTTTATACCCATTTCTCAAGTTCTAAATGCGAATTATTTTACATTAATTTAAATTACACTTTTGTGCTTTAGAAATTTACATAAAATTTAATGAAACAAAATCATTCACTGCTGACTTCAGGGAGTAAAGTAAATGTCAGTCTTCCATGTAAATGTCAGTTTAAATAAGGAATGTTGAGAAACCTGCCATGCTGATTAAGGTACTGATATCCGAAGCTTTCAGGCTTCATGAATAAGAAGAATGGTATAGCAAATTTTTGTATATTCATGGTTTTTCTTACTTTTGCTGCTTCTTTCTTATTTTGTCACATACCAAAAACTTACATACGAAACAAACAGAAAAATAGAGATTACTTCTCTAAGGGAAACGTCCATGTAAATGTCAGTTTGATAACGTTGAAGAAATCGCTTTTGTGTATCAGAATCGTATAATCTTGCTACTTTTGTCCTAGAAGAAAATCCAAACAAATAATGAGAAAAACGGAGGGGAATCCAAAAGGTTTCGAAAAAAAGGAAACCTCAGAGAAAACGTAAGAGTTAAAAAATTCGAGAATGCACTTTTAATAGAAAATAATGCAGAAAAGAAGCCATTAAACTAAGGCAGATTTAGAACAATTTTTCGAAGTGCTGCGCGTAAACTGAATGACCCTTATAAATTTAAAATCCTACCATTTTCAGAAGGAATGAAACTTATTTTTCGTCGGCCCTTTATGATGTAAAACTTCGAGTGAGTTCTGATTCAAAAACGCTTTCAATTTAAAGTATGTCCAAAAAGCTAGGACTTAGAAGCCCTGGAAGACATTTTTTATTTGTTTACATATTTTAGTATGGAAAGCAGGAAATACATCTTCAACTGGAACATTTGGTTTAACATAACTTAAGGCACTGCAGATATTGAAGAGGTGAAATTGTTAAAATTACTTATACTGATTCGTTTAAGATAGCGTGGAACTAACACAGAAATATTTTGTGATGGAATGGAATAATGTCTCAGAAGAAAGAAAACCTAATTTCCGAAATAGAAGACCAAAAATCATTTTCTGCAATGTTGACTTAGTTATATTTGATTTTAAAAGAACGTTTTTTTGAGTTCATAACATTTGTGAGAGGCAGACACATAAAACTACATTTTGTTTTCATTGCATTTGTGAGCGTCACATCCGTAAAGTAGTATAAACAAGCAAAAAATTTAGGCCTCAATACAAAAGTCTTGAGAAAATTGTGCAATTTTAGTTGTAAGCAAGAAGACATTCCTTTTCTCTCACTGAACAATTTAATAACTAAATCAAATAATTATTAGTAATTTAAAATTACAGAAACTATCCAGAGTTTGCCATACCCATTAAATGACACTATATCTATATCAATGAAACAGATATTCTGTAATCATTTTTTATTTTCCGGAAAAAGACGGTTTTTTTTGCCTTCAGAAGCGAGAGAGATTTAAGTAAATTTTAAACTAATCTAACTTTTTAAAGTTTTTTAAATTTTTCAGCATAATTTATTATATTACACTGAGATACTGCTTGCACATAGGTCATAAGTAATTAGGTTATACTGAAATTTGCATCTAAAATTCTACTCTGTCAAGTGTAATAATACAACAACTGCTCTTTGCATGAAGCTATTAAACTTTTCATCACGCAGTCAACATTGATTAGATAAGTAGAAGGCAAACTAAATTCGGCCGCCACATTTACACACCAGCAGGTCTTTTACTATGAGGAATTGCTACTAATACTGCTATCATAACTTTGCTTTTTATAAAGCTATGCATTATGAGTATATTGGGTTAAACATAAAATATTCCTTTTAACTCTCTATATACATTAAATTAACACACGTCCCCTACCATTTTTTTTCCTAGAGCGTAGCTCATTTGAATTTGTATCATTTGTCATTTGAAACTATTTCAGACATTTGTGATGCACTTAAATGATACTGAATGTGAACTAGATGATATGAAGGGTGAAAGTTTTCATATTCATAGGTCTTAGCAGTCTAAACCTCATCCAAAATAATGCAGTTGTAAGGTTTTAGTTAAACTAACCAAGTTTATTTTAATTTAAATCTTTTCTATCTCCTCTCTGCTTCAACTTCCTGTCAGAAGAAGCGCGCGTTTTTAGCTTATGCAAATTTTGAAGTTCAGCCAAGCACTATTTAAGACAGAGGTAGAAACCTCTCGGTGTGTGAGAGCTTTGCCTCAGATCACGGTCACGCTGCTCAACGTTCGCCTGACCAGCTAGCAGTTTAAATTTATAAGCCATAGTGCTTACTACGTGATTGCTTTGTAAAATAAATTAAAGTGCGGTAGTATTTAGTATATCTTGCTACGCACCCTTTTCGGTAGAGGCCAACTTCCGCGAATTGCTCTGCGAAGCAAAGTTTAATTTAAGTTCTATTTTAATTTATTTAAATTTATTTGATTGTTAAGTTCGACCAAAGTGTGGTCTGTTACGTTCTGTATCTCTCCCGAATTGGGAGGTTTGTATTTAATAGTGATTGAATAAAAGAGGATTTCAAATCCCTTCACGTGCAGTTATTCTCCAGCCCAGCAGTTACATCAGAACATAGCGTACCTTCCGCTCCCTGTTCCAGTTCAGGACTTAGAACGTAAGGATAAGAACCCTTTACAGAATTTACCATGTTCTCAAAGAATACACACAGAATGCTAAGTCCTGATAATGGCGCCCGCACAAAAAGAAGAGGATGGCCTCAACAACAAGAAGACGAACCTGAGACACCTGCTGTACCTGTCCAGAATCCTGAGATAGCACCTCCTGGCATAGAAGGATTCGGCTACATCGTACAAACCATGCGAGCAGCCATGAAGCCAGCGGCAAGTTTTGACGGCAAGACAGCCGTAATCAATTTCCTGGAAAAGCTAGACTCCCACTTCATGCTATATCCAGTCCACGAATTTCAGAAAGTCGCTCTTGCTACCAGCGCTTTGAAGGGCCAAGCGCTAAGTTGGTTCAAGTGCATCGGAAAGAATCTCTTGGGGGAACCAGGAAGCCCCACATACACGTATGAAAATTTCAAGAATTCTCTAGTGAAAGCATTTCCCGTGGTGCGAGATCGAGCCAGATTGGAAGCTGAACTGTTTAGCCGATACCAAGAAAGAATAGAAGATTTGTCTAATTTTATTTTGAGGAAAATTCAAGTTTTCAAGCTTTTGTATGGAAGTCGCCCGGATCCTGAAATTATTCAAGTTATACTTCCTAGGCTACTGCCCCAAGTTCAAGATTTCATCGAACTAAGAAATCCAACAACATTAGACAGATTATTTGAGCTCGCGGTACAATTTGAAAGCCGAAGAACAGCCGACAACGAACGACGACGCCAATTTGAGCGAAGAAGTCAGTGGAGTTCGCCAAGACCGCAGCAAAAGCAAAATCAAAGTTACGGGAATAAGGCGAAGCAATGGCCGAAGAAAGATGTGTCTCCTAAAGCGAGCGGCGAACGAAGGGAATTTAATAGAAGAACAAGCAAAGATTCCGAGGGCAACCAGAAGAAAAAGAATTTAAACTAAGAGGGATTTCTTCGAGGAAGGTGAAGAAGTCCGAAGCAGCGCAAAACCCTTCCAAAATCAATTTAAACACCGTGGTCGTTAAGAATTTGAGTTTGCCGAAGATTGAAGTTCTAATCAACAACATACCGGCGACAGCCCTCTTGGATACAGGAGCCCAAAGCAGCTTCGTATCGGAAAGATTCTTTAAGAAGCACTTTCGACGTTACAGAATTTTTAGTGCAAGAGACACGGATGTCATAGCGGCCCAAGGAGAAAAATGTAGCTGTTTAGGAAAAGTACCATTGTTCGTGCGTATCAACAACGAACAGGTAAGAATCCTGTTTTATATTGTGCGTAACCTGCAGACTTGTATTATTCTAGGTGTGGACTTTTTTAGTTTGGCAGAAGCAAAAATTGATTTCAAGGGGGGAGAACTAACATTAAATATGAAGCCAATTGAAGCGAAGAATGATAAGCCCCCGCAGCTGGACTTGGAACATTTACAAGCAGAGGAAAAAGAGAAAATCCAAGGTCTGGTAAGTCACTTTGCGAATTTATTTAGTGATGTACCAGGCTTTACGCAGGTGGTGAACCACGACATTGACACGGGGGACGCTCAGCCAGTTAGGCAAAAGCCATATAGATATGATAGGACAAAAGAGGAAATAATTGAACATCATATTAAAGAGATGTTAAAGAATAAAATCATCACGCCAATTTCTAGCAGTTATGCTAGCCCCGTTGTCCTGTGTAAGAAAAATAATGATTACCCGATTACGCACCCGAAGCGGTGGCGTTTTGCTATAGATTATCGCAAGTTAAATTCAGTTACAAAATATCCTGTATATCCGTTGCCGATAATTGAAGAAATTATTCGAAATATTTCGTCTACAAAATACATGACTACATTAGATCTCACGAGTGGCTATTTTCAGATTGGGGTAAAACCCGAGGACGTACACAAAACCGCGTTCATAACGAAATCTGGTACGTACGCATTTCTTAGAATGCCGTTCGGATTATCCGGCGCGCCGGCAACGTTCCAAAGATGTATGGACATCGTCTTAAGACCAGTCCTTGGTAAAAGCACTTTCATATATTTAGACGATATTATAATTACGAGTAGTACTCTAGAACAACACTTACAAGATTTAAGAAAAGTATTTTCATTGTTAAACGAAGCTGGTTTAAAGATAAATGCGTCTAAATGTAAATTTGCCGCAAAAGAGTTACGTTATTTAGGATTTAAAATTTCCCAAAAGGGAATCGAAACGGATCAGTCAAAAATAGTAGCCATTAGAAATTATCCTGTTCCTAAAACAGCGAAGAAATTATCGTCGTTTCTCGGGATGTGTTCATATTACCGGGCTTTCATTAAAGACTTTGCAAAAATAGCTGAGCCACTGCTAAAGTTGAAAAGAAAAAAAGCTAGGTTTTCGTGGTCAGCAGAAGCCAACTTGGCGTTTCAAAAATTGAAAGACGCATTGACTCAAGCTCCCGTCTTAAAATTTCCAGAAGGGGATAAGGGATTAGAGATTTCAGCGGACGCTTCAGATTTCGCGATTGGTGCAGTGCTTTCCCAAAATGGTCAGCCCGTGGCTTTTTTCAGCCGAACATTAAATGAAACCCAAAGAAACTATTCCGCAACAGAGAGAGAAACTCTCGCAGTGTTAGCATCAGTACAGAAATTTCGTGTGTTCTTTGGAAGTTCTCCAGTAACTGTATATACCGACCACGCGGCGGTCACTAGACTCTATTCTGGAAAAAATTTATCACCCAGATTAATAAGGTGGGCTCTCAAATTACAGGAATATAACCTAATAATTAAACATACGCCGGGAAAAGAAAATGTTGTGGCAGATGCTTTAAGCAGAATTAACTTAGATGAAAATGGAAGTGTAATTAAGATAGCCATGTTAACATCCAAAGTATTAGATTCTCGTGAAACAGTAATAGCCGAACTCAAAAAAGATCCGGAGTTCAAAAATATATACAATTATTTGGCCGACCCTGAGAATTTCAATCATCCGGATATTGTGCCGATAAGAAATAGGGCCGAAAATTACGAATTAATTGACGGACTGTTATTCTATACGAAAGCTACTAATGAGAATCATGAATATAGACCGGTTATCCCAGCTAGCATGAGGTTGAATGTATTAGAAGAGTTGCATGATTGTGCCATTTCGGCTCATTTAGGTATAAGAAAAACTGTTCAGAGAGTTCGCGAGGCAGTTTTCTTTCCAGAACTGCAAAAGTTTACTAGGGCGTATGTCCAGTCGTGCCCAACATGTCAATTAAATAATTATGTTAATTTCCGCCCGGCCGGGTTCCTAAATAGTATTAAATCAGAATTCCCAAATCAAATAATAGGCATCGATTTACTTGGACCTTACCCTCGAAGTAAAGTTAATAAAAGCCGATATCTTTTAGTTATAGTGGATCATTTTAGCAAATGGTTAGAGTTAATTCCGTTAAAACGCGCGTCTGCAAAAATTGTAGTAGATTCAATTCTAAATAAGTATATTTTAAAATACGGGGCGCCCCTAAAAGTTATTTCAGACAATGGTCCTCAGTTTGTTAGTAAAATGTTTGAGGAAATGTGTGCAAAACTGGGCATACGTCATCTAAAGATGGTCCCGTATCGTCCGCAGTCAAACATAGCGGAACGGGTGAATAGAAATGTAGTGAAAATAATTCGTAGTTATGTGAAAAACTATCACTCTACCTGGGATAGCCATATAAATGAATTTGCATTTGCCCTTAGGACCGCCAAACACGATACTACACAAAAAACACCCGCTGAACTCTTCTTAGGAAGAAAGATCTTGACCCCCCTAGATAAACTGTTCTTTGTACAGGAAAGGGCAGAAGAATTTAAAATGAGTGATATACAAAAGTTAATACGGGAAGCGACGGAAAATATAGAAATGGCCCAAAGAAAACAGAAATTGTACTATGACCTAAAAAGAAGAGAGGTCAAGTACAATGTGGGAGATGAAGTGTTGAAGATTAAACACAACTTGTCAAATGCCCCAGAGGAAAAGGTGGGGAAATTTTTTCCGCGTTTTGAAGGCCCGTTCACAATTGAACAAATTACGGGGGCAGTGGTTATATTAAAAAGAAATGATGGTCAAACGCTCAAAGCGAATGTGGACCAAATAAAACCGTTCTATAATCGCAGCAAAATGGCTGTATTTAAAGATTCGTTTCAGGATCCGAGGCAATCGACTAGCCAGGAAGATATACGTCAGCAAAAACAGCAGGAACCAGCTACAACGGCATCGAAATGTCAGAAGAAGAAAGCTCCCCCCCAACAAAGAAATAAGAACCAAAAAGGTGGTTTCAAAAGAAAGTCTCACGATGCAGGTGAACAAATCTACGAACGGAATTACGAGCGCACCAAGAGAAGAAAGCAGAATGGGCAAGGGAAGCCCAATGTATCCAAAAGAACTGTGGAATCATCGGACAGGTGCCTGAGAAGCAAGAAACGTCGATTGCAGCCTGAGAATCAACTTCCCGAATACAGCAGGAACCAGGACAAGCAACGAGCAAGGGCCCAGGAGAGAAGGGCCCAGTCCACCAAACGTCCAGCGGAGCAACCTCCTCTACAAAGGAAATTGCCGAGGATACAACGACGGAATTTCAAAAGAAAAAGAGACGAGCAGGCTCCGAAAGAACAACGAAAAACGAGGAAACTGAACCAGGCCACAACTTACTCAAGTTTTAAAGATTGGGCCAAGAAAAGGATGGACGATCATAATAAGATAAGTACAATTTCGTATTCAAAAGTTTAGTTAATTTTTGAGTATACTGCAAGTTGCAGGACTGATTTTACCTCAAGCGAGGTTGACTTTTACGCCAAGTGAGCGATAAGTTCTCATATGGAAAGTAAAATGTTTTGTTAAAAGAAATTGTAATTCTTAAAGATTTAAAATTACTTAATTTTGTAAATAGATTAATTCTGTAAAAGCAATGAATTGCTGAAAAGAATATGTTAACTAAATGATTTTGTACGACGCTTTGTCTAAAGACTTGTAAAATGTCTAGAATGAAAATTCGGAAAATTGAAAAACACGATTTAGTCTGTAGACTATTAATTCAATGTAATTTGATATTTCAAGAAAGTACCTTGAGAAAGGAATAGGAAGCACTTGCTGTAAGCTTAGAAATTTAACCTATATTTCTGTAAGCTTAGAAATTTAACTTCTATTTGCATTTCAGGATTGCTGTGAAATTGTTAATGTGTTATGAAATGTAACAAATAATATTATGCTAGCAATGCACGTTAAGTGCAATATTAATGTGAATGTTGTGTGCAAACTGCGAATTTGTATGCATGAAAAGTTAAAGATTCACTATTTTAGAATGCAAGTGTTAATTAGGCTCTCCACCAAATACACTTAAAGTGTTAGACATAAAGCTAGTGAGAACCTTAGGATTAGCTGGTTATAGGGCGTTTTTTTCAGGTCTCGTATGTCAAGTTCTAACTAATGTTAGTCGATTGTAGGTGGAAGAGTTGAACACCCCCGAACACATAAAAACCCGCAATGGCGGTTTGCTTTACATCCAACACCGGTGAGAGAGCATACGGGGGAAGAATTTAATTGTGCTTGAATGATAATGTGTGTGTGCAAAATTACACAGAAAAAAAAAAAAAGGATTTGTACCACTTAGAATTATTCTGTTATTATGTCATACTAAAGTTGTTTTCCTTCCAGATTTTGCTGGAAGGAGTAAGACTGTTTGAAGAATAAGACTTGAAAAAAAAAATGTTGAAGATTGTTGTTCCAGAAAATTTCGTCTGTATTTTACACAAACATATATTGCCTTGTAAGAGTTGGCCTAAGTTTAGAACAGTGAAATTTTCGACTATTTAGAATTGCTAGTTTTCAACATGGTCCGTTTGGACCAAAGTAGTTTAACTATCGCAATTCTGGCGGGAAGTATGTAAGGTTTTAGTTAAACTAACCAAGTTTATTTTAATTTAAATCTTTTCTATCTCCTCTCTGCTTCAACTTCCTGTCAGAAGAAGCGCGCGTTTTTAGCTTATGCTAATTTTTGAAGTTCAGCCAAGCACTATTTAAGCCAGAGGTAGAAACCTCTCGGTGTGTGAGAGCTTTGCCTCAGATCACGGTCACGCTGCTCAACGTTCGCCTGACCAGCTAGCAGTTTAAATTTATAAGCCATAGTGCTTACTACGTGATTGCTTTGTAAAATAAATTAAAGTGCGGTAGTATTTAGTATATCTTGCTACGCACCCTTTTCGGTAGAGGCCAACTTCCGCGAATTGCTCTGCGAAGCAAAGTTTAATTTAAGTTATATTTTAATTTATTTAAATTTGTTTGATTGTTAAGTTCGACCAAAGTTTGGTCTGTTACGTTCTGTATCTCTCCCGAATTGGGAGGTTTGTATTTAATAGTGATTGAATAAAAAAGGATTTCAAATCCGTTCACGTGCAGTTATTCTCCTGCCCAGCAGTTACATCAGAACATAGCGTACCTTCCGCTCCCTGTTCCAGTTCAGGACTTAGAACGTAAGGATAAGAACCCTTGTAAGTAATTCACCATGTTTGCAAAGAGTATACACAGAGCACTAAGTCCTGATACACTTCTCCAAAATTTTTCATGCATCAACATTTATCATAGTTACACACGCTTGAGGGGTAATTGTCAATATCCATCCTGTTACAAATGCCCCATAGAAACTAGTAAAACATTTTATGGGTTTCTACTGACATTTACTAATTTCTGGTAGTCTCTTTGGGTTTTCTTACTGGTCTCAAAATGCCCCATAGAAACCAGTCAAACTTTGTACTAGTACCCATAGAAATCTGTTGGTTTGTACTGACTTTTACTACTTCCTAAATGACAAAACTTTCTACTGGCTTGTATTGGTTAATATTGATTTTTACTGGTATCAATGTAATCGAAATGGTTGCCAAATAAATCTTCTATTGATTTATATTAATTTTCTAACTGACGTCAATAGACTTCTTGTAAACAATGAGAATAATACTAGTATCAGTAAACCAAAATTCATTGACATTCTTGTTTTCTACTGATTATTTTAAATTATTTATTTTTATTTCCTTTAATTTGATACTGTTGAAATTAAGGTTACTTTTATTTTGTAACCAACAGAAAGGTTTAAAATTTAAAAACATACAATAAACCCTCTCATCTCCACCACTTCTCTAAGACGATCAATATTGCTAAGAATATAAATAAATGAGTATTAAATACGAACTCTTAAGACCATCAGAGTAACCTGGAAAAGCAGGTGGTCGTTTTAGATATAGCTCACTGTATATTCTCATTTAATTTTTTTTAAAAACTTTTGTTGGAATAACGTAATCATACACACCCACACATAATAAGGTCTCTTTAAGGCGACCAGCCGCACATAAAAATGTTTCTTTGCAGTTGGTCGCCTTAGAGAGGGGATGGTCAATACCAGCATATACTTATGTTCTCGGAAATACGTTATATTTTAGATGTGGTCGTCTTAGAGAGATTTCATCTACTAAATGAATCTCTCTAAGGCGACCAGCTACATTTTCAGAATTTTCTTTGCGGGCGGTTGTCTTACAAAAAGGATGTTCAATACCATCATATAAGTAAGTTTTCAAAAGTACTGGTCTCTTTCAGAAGCGGTCATCTTAGAAAGTAGTTTTGCAACGAGTTGGTTCTCTGAATACACACACGTACGCATATGTCAACATTTCTGATAGTACAAATAAACACCAGTGTTAACCATCATCTCTTTAACGCGATCATGTTTATTCACAATTGTGGAACCATTTTTCTCTGCGTTACCGTTGAAGTGAGGGGGGAAATTCCTCTTCTCCCCGCTTTTAGAAGAGGTTTCCCAAAGAAGCAACATGGCGCTGTTCTTGTTAATGTTGCAATGGGATATTTGCGTTATGATTTTGGTTGATAACAAGCTTTAGTAATGCAATAAAAATGCAATAAATAATATTTTACAATGTTTTACTGTTTGGATGTACTAAGATAAGTACTCATGTATTAATATTTTTCCTGTCTTGTGTTTGAGTTCGCCTAACGGATTAATTTTAGATGGACAGCTAATTTGTTGAGTTCTCCTTATTTGTGAATGCAAGCTTTTATACTTTACCTAAGGACTAAACGGAATTACTGTTGATACATCAAAAAGATAATGCCTCTTTCGCCTGTAGGGCTGAGAATAAAAAAAATGCAGTAAAGTAAAAGTTTAAACTTCATTTTTTCCTTCCGGGAGAATTGGTGTGCTGAGATACGAAATGTTTTATGTAATAATTCATTATAATAAATTATGATTATTTAAATGGGTACCCATTCTGTCAATAACATTTCGTAATAAAAAGCTTCGCATGTAAAGCTAAATTGTTATCAACATTCAACCTTTATACGTAAAATAAATCGAAATAGTAAGAGCAGACATGAGTCTGCCAATTGTTTACTTTCTTCTTATTTATTATTTATCCTCATGAATGCAATGGTTTATTTATTTAATGGTTTGCCTTAGTAATTTTAACTTAGTGTTTGAGAATTTTATTTTAATTGAGTGTTTGGCCATTCAACCTGCGCGAATCCGGAAATCCTTAAAACACAACGCATTGTCTTCACATACTCTGTTTAGTTAGGGATATAAGGTAGATTTAATTATCGCATTTTAAAATATTGGTCCTAGCACTATCTTAAGCGTTTACAGATTACAGATACCCTCACGTTTTCAATGGTATCTCTGTTATTTCGAATATTTAAAAAATGTTTTGACCAGTTCAATTTGGCATCGTGAAAGTTCATGTAAAAAATACTGCCTTAACGAGTTATACAGAATAAAATTTGGTACGGTGACCAGTACTACGTAGCACATAATACGTCAATTTCCGTATTTGCTACATCCCTTTATGATGCTGGTAGCACTGCAGATAAGAAGTCTTTAGTTAGAATCTATCTGCTGTCAATGCTGTTTTTGAACTTATCATAAAGTATTTAAAATATTATTATGCTGTAAAAGAAAAACCGTTTGTGATAGTAATTTTGAAGGACAACGACGAGAAAAATAATGAATGAAAAATTTAGTAAAAAGGAAGTTTATTGTTTGATTTATAATTCACTGTTATTTCTAACACATTTCTATCAAATGGTACAACAGAGTTGACATAAAACATTATAAAGATGAAATATCAGCATCGGTCACCTTGAATAAAGGTTTAACTACTTATTTATTTATACTTTCCTTGGGTAGAATTTTCTATAAAATTTTAAGTGCAAAATCACGTTTCATTAACATTCATAACAACATTACACATATATCGTCCGAATTGTTCTGTGGACCTGTACCTACCTTTATTGGATTCTGCGATTCCGAAATACATATTCATGTCTGACAGAAATAGCAGCACAATTTTGTAAATTATATACGTATGTGGTTTATAACGATTATTATTAAGTGTTATTCAGCGTTAAAGATTCGACATTTCATAACTCAAAAGACATTTTGAAAGGTGTGTACTATTATGCACTCATTATATATGCAGTAATGAATTAAAAATTAAATTTAAGCTAAAATTATGTGGCAAAATAATGTTTCGGTTTTAATTGCAAAAACAAACTTTAAGATTTTAAATACAATCAAACACGACCCCCAAATGAAATGCAAAGTAGACACATAAAAATCAGGTGTGCATGAAAAAATCAATATATGCAATATTTTATGCTTTAAGATGTGGTCAAACATTACTTTGGATCTGTGTAGAATTACGTTTACCGTTAGAAATGATGGGAAAAGAGACTTAGAAATATTCCCTTAGGAACAAAAGCAATCAGAGTAAGTGGGGAACCATTTATCATAAAGAACACTACAGGAATTTTCTCTTAGAAGACTGAAAGCGAATACTTCTTTTCAAATGGAAATTTCTGAAATTCTAACACCAACTTATTTGGTAATGTAAGCAGAAAATCTAACGGATGCTTATTATTTTGAATAACTACTTCTTAATAATAAAATATATTATGTAATTAATTCTGTAAAAAGGTCTGCATACTTTTTTTAAAAAAAGAGAAAAATGGAATGTAAAAAATACTTTGACCAAAAATACAAAATTTTATTTTAGCCATATCAAATTAAGCACAATAATGAGGTATTGTCGAGTGGAAACAATGCAATGAAATTTTGAGTTAAATATTTTTCTGCTTCGCAATTAGTTTTTCAAACATGTATTTTTTCTGTTTATCAAGATTTCCCAAAGCATTTTCTGGGAAGCTTTATAAGATCCGGTATAACCTGTATTTTTTATTCTGTTAACTTGTAAGCCTTTTTTCATAAAAATTCAAAAGAAATTTTTATTTATTTTCGTAATATTACCTTAAAAGTATCAAACTATGAATATCTTTAAGGATTATTTTGATTCTCGTTTTTGTCATAAGGGTATTAACTGAAAGGAAATGAAAAACTATATAAGGTATTTCTCCCGCCTTCTTTGCATGCCTTTGTGGCGTTGTGGCCAGCACGCTCGACGCGTAACCAAGAGGTCTGTCGTTCGATTCCCGGCGAAGTCGTTGCTCATTTTTCATGTCTCCCGCTCCGAAATAACATAATGTCTCTACAAATCTGTCCGCTTAAATGTGGATAATTTAAGCGTATTTTTGAAATCTATGAGGGATTAGTTTTATTCTTAATTAACTACTCTTTTATCGGCTTTGTATTGAAAACTATGCTTAAACAATGTTTCAGATTTCGAAGAAATGGTAATCTAGATGTTGTTTCAGACTCTGTTACAACTTTCCCCATTTTATTATTAGACTTATAGTTTACATAGATGTTTTTAATTTTCATTTGCACTTTGTAAAGAGCATGGGAGTGTCTGATCAATTCCTTTTTAGGAAATTGGAGAATAATTTGTGTTTTTGATTGCCTTTGAATGTCTTTGATTGAAGTACAGACGATATAAATTAAACCTTTTTATGAATAGTTAAGCTAATGATTCTAACACATTCATCGTTTACTTAACACAAACTCATATCTGTAGGTTTTCATGTGAACCGCAATACACGTCATCATTTTACATCTAAAGCATACAGTAATATTGCATAGCATAATTTCAAGCAAATTAACTCATGGTGAAGTAATTATTCAAGAGAAGAGTCAGGGAAGTGAAACAATTTCTATGAAGTGAAAAACAATAAAAATTTCTCAAAACTAAAAACATACTCCTCTTTTGCCATGAAATGAAACCATTTACGCAGCATACTGATAATAAATAACATATAATAATGAAATTCAGGTTAAAACTTCGGCATCAAAGATTCACTTATAAAATCACTTCTATGATTGAGGAAATCCTCTGATCACTTATGTTTCCCTTTCGTCTGTGTCAGTTTGGTCTCCCTCCTGTGCCTTTTCTAAAGCAATACTAGAATATCTCTCTTGCATGACCCGTAGGAGATGAATTGTTAGAACAACAAGTCACATATTTGAATCATTTACTCACTTACTTACTTAGTCTTTTTATACTTACTTACTTAGTCTTTTTAGTTTTGTTATGTATAGTCCAACAAATTGGAAACTTGGTAATTTTCGTCATTTTAAGCCAGTTTTCCTGACGACATAGTGGCTGCCATTGCTTTGGTACTGGGCTGGAATACCAGAAAAGTATAGATGCTTTTTAATGCATTGTTTCTTAAAGGCACGAGGGCCACTTAAAATACTGCTGAGTCGAAAATTCTCCACGCGATTAATAGTAATAAAAGCAATTTAAATTTCGAAATTATGTTTTTGCTTCAGTCTGCTGATGTTCATTGACACTTGGATGACGTTACTTATATAGTACATTTATTATGTTAGCTTCATTCTCTGCGAACGTAACTAAAGATAGGTGTGTTACAGATAGGTGTGTTTCAGTAGAGAATTTTCTTCCATTCCTTTATTGGTGTGCCTGCAAGACTGAAGCCAGCCTAACATTTTGATCTGCCGTTCGATTTTTCTAGTAGATAAGATACCTCCACCAGCTGAGCTTCTTATGATTTTCTAATTATTCTTAATCTCAAATAATGTACTGGGAACTCACAAAGCAGAAGGGATCACCTTTTTTCAAATTTCAGATCCCCAAAAAGAGATTATGTCGAGAACTTTTAGTTTCAGACCGGTATTTGGAATTATTTAAGGTGATTGGGAAGAGTTGCTCAAATGAAGCTGCTGAATGCCAATACAACACAAAGGTATCAAAGTATGCAAGATTTAACTGAATTTGTGCAATTACTGTTCATGTGATTTTGGCAACTACCGATATTTCTCCGGCCAAAAGAAGAAATTGTTCATACCTGCATTTCTTTAACGAGTTCAAGTTAATTTCTGTCATGATTGCAAATAAATTTTACAGTAAATTTTTAATTTCTTTCTGTTATTTGAAGTGATCATTAAGAGAGAGGAAAACAAACAAATAGCCCTCAATATAGAAATAAATAATGCTCACATTTATTCCCTTATTTTACCTAAAAGCATACAATAATAAAATTCTGTTTCTGATATTATATTTACACTGCTATCCAACTTTCCGATATATCAGGAATGAACAGAACGCTATCGCAACCTCATATTCGACACTGTATGCCATGTTTCTGTTCATAGAGTAGTGTTTCGTTGAAAAATAAATGATGCTACATGAAATACAATTTCCCCTCTGGAATGTTCCGTGGATGCTCTTTGAGAATGTTTTATTCATAATGATGTAGGATGAAGTACAATTTCTGCTGGCTAACTATTTATTAAACACTGAAGTATTTTAAAGCACTCGGCGTTTAGAAACATTTAATGTTTACAATCGAATTGCGTGAGCAATACGTGCAGCTGATTTGGAAAGATCTTTAAAGGCTTTTATGGAACTTGTTTTCATGTTGTTAATCTTTTCCAGTTCATTTCTAATACTTCTAAAAATTGCAAAACAGCAAACTTTACAGACATCTATATCTTCGATTACAATACGACATTGAGATTTAAAACTTTGTGCTTAAAAGAATTTTGATTTAAACCTTTGTGCTCAGCGTTCTCCAAATCACTTCCTACAAAGTCAGGGTAAGTTAAATTAGCAAACGATTTCTTTTTGCTCTCTTTGAAAATAAGAATGAAAATAATAATAATAATAATAATAATAATAATAATAGATAATAATAATAATCAGAATTTTGTTGCAGTGTGAAACGGAAGGCAAAATATAGCTTCATCGCTTTAACAAAGCCGGGAAATATTGTTCCTGTGACAAAATAAAATTTACTGAGTCATTTTATTTTTTTAACATTTATATACATTTTTCTCAGCTCATCATTTGATTTTAAGCGCTCAATTTCTAAGGTTTATTTTGGTACTTGATATTATATTCTTTTATGGGACTTCAATATCTTAACATCCAAATATGTATGTGTTGTAAAGCTTGAAATTTTAAAATAATTCAATTTTCTACTTTCAACATCTCACTTCTTTCAAATAAAGAAATGATTTAAAGAAAGTATGAATTATAAAAAAAATCTAGGCGTTTCTTCAAATAGCCTTGATTTTATACGTTTTTATTTAAGTCGATCATAGTGTTTGTCACCATGGTAAAAACATTGCTATTCATTTTAAAACTCTTCCCTAATACATTACAAACTCATATTTTGCACAAACACTCATTTTGATGATAATATAATGTGGTTGTGCAGGCAAGCCTCCACATTATTCAAGCGTCATGTTTTTTTAATCGCAACCACAGGATGACAACGCCAAAAAGAATGCAACAACCGGTTTCTCCGTCTTTTTCTGCTGCTGGAGTTCGGAGGTGTAGGACGGCCTTCCGGCTGTTCCTCTCCTGCCGACCATTTTTTGTTTTTCTTCCTTGAATGTGCGTGATAATACTTTGCAAAGTTTGTGAGAGGAATTCGACTTGATGTTACAACGCAAGAAAAGTATTTCTCCAAATCTTTATAATATCGCTGCTGTTGATAATGTTCTGTTCTGCTACATTGTCGGTTAAGATGTCTTTGACTCGCTATTGATCTCCGCGCACACATGTTTCCTCTTCTTTCGATACAGAAAAAATACGATCGTTTGCCGAATATGCTTATTGACTGATTTAATATTTGATGGTTCCTATCCCTCCAGAACTTTCATTTTGCATAGATGGAACTTGATTGACTATATTGAAGAGCTCAGCGTTAGATTTCCTAATTTTCGTGAACTCACGTGTAACATGTTCCGGGTGTATGTTGTTTAAGTACTTGCATTTGTCTGTCTGGCCAATACCTTCTTTATTATTCCTTAATGCTTATTCTGAAGTGGTAATGTTGAAAGAAAAATAATTGATTTTCTTGTGATAGATTTGAGTTATCATCTTTTGGGTTAAGTTTACTTTGATCTTATATTTCCTTCATAGATCTAATATCACATATATAGGTTATTGCGGGTTACTAACACAACGTATTCTCAGTAATTTTAATCTTAATTGATGATTTAAGAATGTAAATAAATTCTACCTTTAGTACCCACTTTCGATCCAAATTCTATCACACATTTTCTCCATTTGCTATTACAGAGGCGAGAAGAGCTTTTCAAAATTTGATTTAAAATTTTTAGAATTTAACAATGAAACAATTTTTTGGGTATATCTTCGTTTCATGAAAAATTTAAACTCTGAGAATTTAATATTTGCAACAAAGGATAGAAAGAAAAAACTCTTTTAAATTTATTTTATAATAAATTTTAAATAAATTTCTGCTTTTTTTTCAGTTTGCCTAGCAGATTAGTCAGAAGTAAGAGAGTTAATATTCACGGCTGAGAAACGTTATTTATTTGAATAATTTGATTGATGCCGTGTCGTTAAAACTAAAAAAGATGTAAAATAAGAAGGAAATAAAAAGTAATTTTATAAAATAAGCTCTTTACATAAAATTCAAACTATTAATGATCGAATTGTTGTTACTGCTGTCGTGCCCATTATCACGTCCAATCTGCACGAGAGGACTTTCGGCTCGGAGCATATTTAGAGTAGCATTGCCGCACCGACGCTATACATTTACAAACATCTATGTCTTCTCCGAGATTCGAACCGGGGCCCTTCGGTACCGAAGTAGGCTCTCCTAACTGTGCTAGCAAGCCGGCATCTATCATCAAAACCATCGTTTCAAAAATTGTCATCGTTTCGTCCAAGCCCTTGGTGGCAGTTGTGGGACCGGTTTCTGCCTCTTCGCTGCTCGGAGTTCAGAGGTAAAGGGCAGGCTCCGGCCTGTCTCTTCACCGACTGTCTCTTCCCCTAGAACCTCGCTTCATGATGCACGTTTAACTCTCCTGAAAAGTCCGATGATATGGTTCCTGATTTATAGAAAGCCAACTGTAGTCTTTTTTATTGAATATATTCATTCTATATGCAGTTTCTGAAAAATTCATCCAGGATTGAATTATGCCTTTTAAGCAAGAATCATGAACGATCTCATTGTGCTATATAAGACTCATCCATTGTCTATCGCCACGTGGTGCACTGCTCCAAATTAATTCACTGGTAGAAGCTTCAAAATCGTAAGAAATTTAAAGATAAGTATATTGTTGGTCTACATATATTTTCGGTTCCAGGTTTTTCGTGATTTATAGAAAGCGATGCAAATGGATTATGCTCTCAAGTGTATCGTTAAACGAGTGGACGTTCTGCATTTGTAGTAGGACTATAGTTATGATATGATTATTTAATTTTCTTGTTTTATTTGTGTGAGCTCAGCAGTAAAATTTTTGATAGGAAAAATAAATAGAGTGAATTGTAGATGATTATCTTGTATTTTCTTCTTCAACAATCACAACGTCTGGGGTAAGTACATTATTTTGTTATCCTCTGTAGATCACATGTTTTATCCCTATCATTCGGGTTATTGCGGAAACAACGTGATGTACTCTTAATCACAGGTTATAATCCTATATACTGGGTATTGGATTTCTTCATTCTTATTGACGGTTCATCGCTGATAAAATTAATATTCAAAATTTTGGTTATCACTTCTACACCAGAGTAATTATAATTAATATTTCTCATAACACATAGAAATCAATATAAATTTTACTACACAAAAAATTAAAATATATAAGTATTTCTGCTACATATAATATTTTCACTACACTAACCACTATACCGTCTGGGCGATAATGATCTAATTGATAAACAAAAATTAATTTTATAGCTTAATAAAAACAAGAAATTTAATTATTATGCTTAAAACTACTATACACTTTTATATCAGGAAAAATATAAGCCTAGGTACCTACCTAAATAATTATCAAAATACAAGTTACTATTTTCACAAATTTATCAAAGTTACTCCGAAACTTTTATTATTCATGATATAAAAGTGTACATGAATTTTGAACAGAGACGTACTTAATCTCTGTTCCCATTAAATGTGGCAAAGTATTTCTTTTATTTTATTAAGGATTTTATGATCTTTAATTAAAAGCTTATTTAATAAAAACACTTTTTCATTCTTTTAAATTTGTCCTCTTTGCGTGAAAGATGAATTTGAATTTCTGTTTCAGTACTGATAAATGCTATAATTAACAGCCTTTCGAATTACGACAAGTACTCTTCTGTGAATAACAGTTACAGTTCCAAATACAGTAATTCAACATACCCAGTATGACAAACTGTTTTTAAAATTAGTCAAAATGGCAAAATCAGTTTGGTGCACATTTTTACAAAAATACCGCAAATTTTGCACTTACAATTAGAAGTAGGCGGGACTCCAGAAAATTTTACCATAAATTGTACAAGTATCTATAGTGAACCGTAGAAACTGTAACCACCAGCAGCTCCGACCCGATTTAGAGGGAGAACATCCGAAAGGGCTCCAAGGATTCCCTCAAAACCCCTCTTCCGCGACCATTAACCACTCGAACGAACTTTCATATCGCCATAAATTTTGAGTACCCTCTTGTCCCACAGACATATCAGTATCTTCTTAGGATAAGAAGGTACTGATATGTCTTGATACGATTTGTACTGCTATGTCTGTAGGATAAGAATCTTTTAAAAAGTGCTATGAATAACCGTCGTGGAATATCCTCCGCCAATGACAACCCATTTCAAGCAATTGAGTTTTTCTGAAAGCAAGAAGTTCTAAACACAAAACGTGAACAGCATGATGCACTTAAGTGTAAAATGAGATTAAATTACCTTGTACTTGTGAATTCTAAACGTGAAATGTAACAAAAGCTTTTTTGCAGACATCCTGAATATTGAAATACGAAATTGTGAAAATCGTGTCTTAGCGGCAATAATTCCCCAAAAATGCTAGATTAATTTGTATGCCAAAAGCAACGGGAAACTTTAATGAACTGATGTCTTATCATACAAAATATCCAGATAAGTACGATCTCTTACAAAATCAGACAGTTTTAAATTTGAATTATTTCATAAAAGAAATGTTAGTCTTTTTCAATATATATTTTATGATTGCTTGAAACGATTGCTCCTGGCAGTTACGGATATAAATATATGATAAAGTAGAAATTGCAAAATAATTTAATGCATTAACCCGCGAGAACACGCACCCATTTTCAAACACGAGAACTCGCGCCGGGTATCTCATACCCTAGTTCATTTCTGCTATTTAAATATCTATTAATACTGCTTATAAGCAAACTTTATGTAATTATATATTACAAAATAATAAATTAAAGAATTTTAGTGAATTTAATAACATACTTGCGTATTTAAAGACAATTTTGACAAACTACATACTGATGTTCAACACAGAGGGTTTTTTCACATTTTTGGCACATAAACCTTGATTTTCTGTCCTTATTACATGGACAAAATACACATGGCTTATAATTTGCTTTGAGGTTTTTGCAGGCGGTTCAATATTAGTGATCGCCAGTTCCTTAGAAGTGCTTGGATACGTTGTTTTTCATTGAGGCTTGCGATTTCTGTGTTGTTCTGAAAGAACCAGTCCCAATGTTTTCAAAAAGAAACGCCTGTTTTTGAACTGTGTGGGAGGATTTTTGATGAACATTAACAAAATCCTGGCATTAATAGCAGTCACATTCAACAATGAAAATAAAATAACCATTGGCCAACGATTTGATATCCTCGCTGTAGTGTATGCTGCAGCCATTTCATCCACAACGTCCACAGCTCCTTTCGTAAGATTATAAAACGTAATGATATCTGGCTTTTTCAATTCCATGGTGGTTTCGTCTATTTTGTCATCAGTATGCATTGTGGACAGCACAACTACATTTTTGTTCTTTTTTTGCAGAATACGAAACAATTGTTGTTTCTTTTTGAAATCCAAAGACTGAAGAGTACAACGCCTTTTTCACCAAAAATTCAGGCGGTATTTCCCTTTTATTTTGTCTAAGTGTTCCAACCATTGTAATTTTATTTTTCAAAAGTTCTTGTGCTAGCTCATATCCCGTATACCAGCTGTCAGTTGTCAAGTTGCGTCCAGAATTGAAAAGCGGTGTCATCAACCGCATCACAATGGCTTTCGAACTACAGTCTATTTTGAAGGGTCCATTGGGTTGCTTACCAGCATAAATCTCCATATTCCAGGTATAAAATACTCTAGAATCTACTAGTGCAAATATCTTGATGCCATACTTAGAAGGCTTTTTGGGCATATACTGCCTGAATCTGCACCGCCCCCGAAAAGGTTCGAGTTTTTCATCAATTGTGACGAACTGACGCGAGGACTCGCACGGGTATGGCATACCCTCGACACCTGTTTCTCAAAATCTATTTTTAGAGCAGAACTAGTTTTTGCCCTGCTGAAAGAATGTAACCTTAAATACAGCTACACGAAATTCTGGCCTAATTCGATAAGAAGAAAGTAATAAAACCATTGAATGAAAATCGGTCGGGCATGTCATACCCGGTGCGAGTTCTCGCGGGTTAAAATGTCTTTTCGACTATTCACGTATCATACGTAATTAGAAAACTAGGCATCCATTTTAATTATCCTAATGATTTAAGTAGATTTCTCATTTAAGATTCATTAAAGTTTCGACATTTTACCTCTGAAGCTATTATACCGAAAGTGAATTACATATGCTTTGAAATCATTAAATCATGTTGAAAAGGCTCTTGATAATGTCTCTTTTATAGAATTTAGTCTTACAGAATCTAAGGATACTAATTATTACTTATTCTTTAATACTGAGTTTTGAAGACTAATTGTGGATAATTTTTCATAAAAGTAAATTTTTTCATTGCTGAAAAAAATAAAACAAAATTCGTATAACTATTTATTTGGCTCTTCTATTAAGAATATACTTCTTTCTATGAAATCAAAAAATTATAATATTCAACTATAATTAGTCCAAAGGAGCAATTTGCCCAGAAAGCCCATTTATTTCGTTTTAGCATTTTGCGTCGGTTCACTTTTCAAATTGTTGCCGCCAAATATTAGAGCCCTGGATTATATTTAAAGAAATGAAATAATGAAGAATCTGCATAAATGTATGTGTGTTTTTTGCATTGTAATAAAACAACAGTACTTAGTGACAACAAATTTTGAATAACGTAATTCTCTAATAGGGGCACTGGAAGCCCAAATGTGGAATTTGCTTATTATGTATTTCCTATTTTCTAAAACGTTAAGGAATTTTTGAATAACACACTCAACGATTTCAAAGCAAATATTAACAACACTGTACGAAAAAAAAACATTTTTATCTCTAGTATGCAATACCGTGTATCGGAAATTCTAAAGATACGCTCATTTTAAAATTATTTTGCGATATTGCTCATGAACGTAATTTTATGATTTCAGTGAGAAGAACAGAATATTTAATAAATAAAGGTTAATAACACAAAACGTTAATAACCTCCACTTTGGACGTAATGTAAAATCTAAAAGCCTTAAGAGTTTTTTTTTTTTACATTAAAGTGGTTCTGATTATTCTTCTTTATATTCATTACTTAAAGGAAAATGGATAATGAGTAAAGACAATATGATAATTGATAAAAAATATTGTTAGATGCAAATATATACAAGACATATTTACATCTAGTGGCTAGTACCGTCACCTTCAGTGATTGAAACTTAATGTGTTTTGAAGTGAACATCCAAGGTTAATTTCATAAGTTCAGTGAGAAGAACAGGATATTTAATAAATGAAAGTTAATAACCTCCACTTTGGTCGTAATGTAAAATCTAAACGGCTTCAGATTTTTTTTTATTTTAAAGTGGTTTTGTTTATTCTTTTTTATATTCATTACTTAAAGGAAAATGGATAAGGAGAAAAGGCAATATGACAATTGATGATAATTATTGTTAGATGCAAATATATATACACGACATATTTACATCTAGTGGCTAGTACTGACACTTTCAGTGATTGAAACTTGATGTGTTTTGAAGTGAACATCCAAGATCTCCATACTGAACGAAATAAGTATTACAGTAGATTATTATTCCAAACTAAGTGGTAAGATTTAAACACTTCTTTTGGTTTAATATTTCACTGCAAGATTCTTCATTGCATAGTATTATAAATATGTCCTTAGCAGGACTATCAGCTCTCCGTTTTTTAATGTTAAGCAGAATAAACTAATTTTATCCGTTGGTTGAAACATATGTTTTTTTGCTCCAATGATTACCATTCCTTTGCAAGTTAACTTTAGATTATGGTTTAAGACATTTATAAAGTTAAGCCGTTTTGGTTTTCGTGAACTGTAACCAAGCTTTAGAAAGATTGACAGCGACTTATCGCTACTTTAAAAGGGTGTTAAATACCCTTCAATTAAAACTAAGGAAGAACAGAAGTCAAGATGGTGCTTACATCTCAACCAGAACTTTTGTCGTGATAACTTAAGTTAGTTCAAATTTAAAATAAGCTAGTAATCAAAGACTACACAATTCAGTTTAACGCGGAGTTGTTTCACAAAACACCCTGCTAAGATATTCAAATATCAGCAATTATAATGAAAGGCCGAGGACTGTAAATCTAATTTCTTTAAAGAGCAAATGTAAAATATTATACATTCATTGAGAAGATCGGATGCCGATGTTGATAAAATGGTTTTGTAATCTACTCTGCATTGTAGCATATGGAAAAACTATCAACTAACCGTACCAAGAAACTTTCAAGTGCGGGCTGAAAAAAAGAAACATATCTAATATAATTAAATATCAAACGTTACGTATTGTTTTAGGAAAGAAAAAAATTTCGCTGTTTGCATATAATGCACATACATTTTTCTTCTTTCCTATTATTATATAGTTTTCATAAGTCACACTGTATCATAAACCGGATTTTTTGCAGATCTGAGGGTCACTGCCACAGGTCGTTCAATCAGTTTTGAAGGCTGTGTTTCACACTGCGAATAAAAAGTCTTATTTTAATTCCCTATAAGTCTACATGGTAGGGAAAAATGTACACTTTTATTATTATTTCTCTAAATGTTTTGAAACAAAAGCAAGCTTCTACTTGAGATCTTTAGAGTATGGCATTTTGAAATGGTAAGTGTTTTAAATGAAATCTGCAGACCTCTGTGGTGTCGTGAGTGTGGAAAATCAAAATTCATAAGATTTTAGAATTGGATGTTTATATGGCAAGAATCCAAGAGAATTTCGAAGCGCACTCTGCAACGTTTGTAATGGTCTTATAATGCTATCTTCTGTTTCCTCTTCTGCGAAAGACATATAAACCGTGCACGATGATCGAGGGCCATAGGAGTCAGCAGACGAGGGAAGTATGAGGCTTGTAAACGCGCTATTGCCAAACATGTAGTTTACGAAAAAGAGTCTCAAGTTGTAATAATTTCAGCAGCATTGATATAGGATATTTTGAGTAAAGCTTTGTCGAAAAGAAATGTCCGATTTGTTTCGTACTGCTTGATGTGACTTTAACTGAAACAAAAGTTTCATGATAAATGTGAAACATCTCTGTCTGGAATTATTTCGAAATGGAGTACAATCTTTGGACCAGAATAAAAACAACAATCAATTCAGTGAAGAAATCCAGCCTCACGCTCGATTCGGAAAATTTCTATATGCATAATCACAGTTGAAGAAAATTAGGAACTCTGCATAGTATTACTACGATACCATTTCAAAGTTACAGCTAGAAAATATATAACTGCAGCATACTATTTCGACTGGCTGCAAAAATAGTGCAGAAAAATGCCGAAGAAAAACTAATTTTCTTAGGAACGGATCTCAGAAGGCTGTGTCAGATTTGTTGACCAAGCACGAGAAATTTGTACCTCATCCATCCTATATACTATATATGTGCGCAACGTACCTGGAACGGTTCCGCAATTTTTAAACTTCATCAGTGTGGTCTGCGTTTTGTTTCCTGAAAAAACGATAATCGTAGTTTTTCGACGATCGAAAAAAGCAGAACAAGAAGCAGCAAATCTTTCGAGACATTGGTTCGCAATTTTTGAAAACAGGCTGCTTGTTTAGAAAACGTACAAGAAAATAGCGCCTGAAACAGAATACACTTTGAGCGAAAAATATTAATGCGTTAATTTTTAATGATTGACACAGCTGTCTTTTGCGGTGTAATGATGAGCCTTCTCTAAAAATTCAAAATGTACATTAAATCCTTTCGCAGAAATTGCCATTGTCTTTTTTACTCTGACACTGTAACCACACGATAGGTGGATGAAATAGATTAAATTATTGCATATTAAATGCAATTTAAGAAATAATTTACTTATTATAAAACATTACACCGTTTGAGTAGTTGTATGTTAAAAGGAAAACTATTGTTTGCTGCAAGCGTATCACATTTAAAAAGTCCCTAACCTCATGTGACAGTTAAGCAGCGGTTAGGGGACCAAGAGTCGCGTTTTGACCATCTTGAAAAGTGATTTTAAGCTGTGAGTAAACTGGAAGAGGATGGTGAGAAACAGATTTCCAAAAAGAATTCGAAGAATTTTTTAGAGAGCTAATGACCAAAAAACGCTGGAACAGAATATATAAATAAGATTTTTACTTTCAAGATATTGGTTTATTAACCCTGTTTTCAGAAAACAGCGTTATCGTAAAATGATCAAAATTATGCCTAAACGTTTCAGAGCAAAATCGTTTGAAGATCTAAAACAGTAGACTTCCGTATTTTTTTCTTTCATGGTACATATTACGAACATTTCTGCATTGATCCTAGGCCCCCAAATGAAATCTAATTCACACTATCATATTGCCGTGGAAAAATGAATGCGTTCAAAGAAGTTTGATTGCTGAATATATCCTTTTCTCTCTTACCAGACCTTTCATATTTATGATCTAGTTTCAAATCTTGGTTCCAACGTTAAGATTGTATTAGTTCATTACGCTTTTGGCTAAGTCGCCCGCTGCCATCACTTTCAACGTGCTTTTGTCCGGCTTTCATTCCGAAAGTGACATATTAATATTATGTCGCTTTCAGAGTTGCTTCACGAGAATTTCAGTTCTCCTTCGCAGTATTGTTACTGACATGACATCAAAACTGAAGAACTTGATCTTTTTATTGCCGCGATAACTACTGACTAAAAGGTCGATGCTGTAATTTAGAAATTGCGTGACTAGTAATATGAGTGTACTTTACAATATAATGCACTTTTAGGATATTCAGAAGATTCAACGTGCAATTACAGTCCATTCCTGAGTGGGAATGGGTTATCCGCGAGGTGATTTAACCGACTGTTGTCTAGAAACATGAAATTTATTTATTACCGAACAACAGAAAAATAAATATCACAGTCAGGTCAACACCATTACTCAATTAAATGACTGAAAGACATTATTTTAAGTTCCTATGTCAACATTTCTTTCTGATACCGTTTATAACTAAGGTTCTTTATTTGTGATGATCTATATCTATTCGTTGTTTACAAAGTGTTCTTTTCGTTTTGTAATACTGTTTTAGCTTGCTGAAATAAATGATCTAAGTGTTCATATTAAGCTGTCTAAAATTAAAGACAAATTGTTAATAGAAATGTTCTATTAAATACAGAATGGATTGTAACTGCTTTTTAACTAACGCCGTATACGACATGATTAACCGTGATTCTGCATTAAACGTGGGCTTCGTCAACCTTACTATTCCACGAGAACTGACTGCATATAATTAGTGTACAGTGTGTTTCTTACAAAAAAAATCATGTAATCAGTCAAGTGAACATCGTTTCTTTAGCTGTAAAAATGTGAATAGATTTCGTGCAAATTAAACAAACAAGCACTTGTATAAAGTTTCTTAGTTTTTTTACAGGCTGAACGAAACACGATGGGATCGTTAACAAGTATGCTTTTTGCAGTTTATTTTAATGTGGTTTAATGTAAACGTACAACCCAGAAAAATCATCGCATATTTAATTGCAATGAATAGGAAATAAATGTATTTACTTATCTCCTAACAAATATTAAACTAATTATTAAATAAATGTTAGAAGAGTGTTTGCATTTCGTAAGGAAATTCTTCGAGTATCATACTGGGAATCTTTGACATTTCCAAACGATATTTTGGATTACTGGCTACACTCGGGTTTCTTTTTGGCTCTTTCTGGGATATATTGGGGATCTTCTCATTTATGATATAGTCATCTAAAATACGCGAGACTGAATTAAAAGTAAACAATAAAACTAATCTGATGTGACCAACACATGATCTTCCGCAGACATCTTATTACTGCAAAATTGTTATGGGCTTCAAGAAAAGTACCATTTCCGATTTTCCAATTTTACCCCAAAACTAATCTATTATGCAGAAAGCAGAAGGAAACTTAAATACGGAAAACATAAAATTTTGGAATTTTTGCATAAGAGCTACCGTGAACGAAATATCGTCACAGACATACACACAGCAAACAGACAGGCACCATTGTAAAAATAGTGGATGCATGTTGTAAGGACTGAACATACTTATTCACTGAAACTTCACTATCGAATTCTTGGAGCGAACACATTGAGGAACAGAAGATATAGATCCTTACCTGTAAAGCCGATATGTATATATGCGTTGACGTAGGTATAAAACAAAATTCAGTATACCTGTTGTTAGAAAATAGTGCAAAAAATTATTTGATTAGTATTACAGTTATTTGAATATAATTTGATTTGCCTCAGGCGGTATACGTATAATGGTTAAACCAAAGTCAGATGATTGTAAAAAAAACTTACCTCACAAAAATCTGTCAAGCCGAAATCAGACCAGATCATTCTGAAATAATCAATCATAGAGAGACTGTTCCAAAGCTTGTAAATCCTGAGTGCTGGCATATGGCTAGAAATGAAACTAATCACTTAGTCATATTATAATTTAATTTTAAGACTGCATTACACATTAAAAATATTTCAGAAAAAAAACAAAAACCAGTTAGTACAATTTTTCAGCTTTTTCCCAGATATGCGAAAGAAAATAAACAATGACGAATTTTGAATTACTAAGTAAAGGGAAAAGTGGTACTCTATTAAAACAAGCAAATTAACAACAAACAACTCTCAGTCAAGTTCCTTATTCGATGACGCTAGCTCATTGCTTAAAAAGTTTAACACTTTGCAAATTTTGGAGAAAAGGAGGAGAAACTCTCGAGTAACTATCTTTCAGTAAAACAGCCGGTGTAAAAATTGCTTGAAACCGTTACTGTTGTTTGTCCGAACCCCTCCCCCCCCCGCCGACGGATCTGTGATAGCGCTTTAATGCGTTTACCTTCTTTTCTTTAGAAGTAAATTTAAAGTTTCGAGTTATAGGAGAGAGTAACTATTAGCTAGTATGTTAAAATTGTAATACAAGCAAAGAATATGAATATTATAATATCCCGGAATTGACGTAATGACTAGCTAAAGAAAATAAAAATTTTGGTGTTTCCTTCTGAATCAGAATAAGTGCTTCATTCATTTTTTTCTTCACTGTGGTATTCTGCAAATAAGACAAAAGTATTCTGCTAAAATATTTTAAAATCTAATTAGAATGTTTGACCTTCTTTTCATGTATATTCAAATGATTTCGCGGTACTTACGTACTATGACGACTACCTTGGCGACATTTGGAGATAAAAATCTTCATTGGCATTTTTTAGTTTATGTTTATAAATTAAATAAAAGAACTTCATCAAAGCAAATTAATTTAAATTCTTTTAAAAATGAAAGCCCCAATTATAAAAGAACAAAAACTTAAAATACTAAAATCCCGAATATATATATATATATGTATACATATAAAAAGATGATATAACAAATACGAATAGAAAAAATTAATCTTTTTTATTTTTACTATTGTAAATAATCATAATCCTTAACCTATTTTATTATTTTCATGCACTTTGCAAGAATTGTTTTAAAACATTGGAAAAGAAAAGATTAATACACATAAAAAAGAATACGTAAAAAATACTAGAGTACAAAGTTCATTTGTTAATCTCTTTCATTCAAAGCTTCAAACAGAACTTGTCAAGGGAAAAGTGTTTTGAAGCCTTAAATTAAGTCAATTAACTGGACAATAAAAACAAGTTTCGTTCCGACAAATCCACTCAGACTTCAGCCGTTTGAGCATCTCAAATTTTTTAGTTTTTAAAATTTTTTTAAAAACCATAACCAGGACTTTAAGTTTCTCATTGAATTTGTCTCTTTTCCCTACTTGTTTTTATCGTCCGAAGGCAAAAATAGAACAAAGATAAGTGAACTGTGACTAAATTGAAACAATGATTACAAGTCAAAATTGAAGTAGTACTTGCTAACGCTAAATAAATTTTGTCAAACATGGAATTTTTTAAAAAAATTCAAGGAATTATGAACAATAATTGCAATGGTAAAGCTCAAATTTTTTTCTTACTAGAAAAGTTTGATTGTCACGTACACTGGAAAAAAAGGGCCTGGTTCGAATGCGTAAATAGAATAAAAAGAAGTTAAGAAGAAAAATTAGAATATTGTATAAAATTCGACGGGAAATTTAAGAAAACTAAGTGCATACCCAAAAGCGTCGCCAGCCTCTTCTCCAAATAAATTGAGAAAATTTTGGACGCTCTAGGGTTTCCTCACTGCATGGCAACCAGAATATAGAAACAGTCAATTTCCAAGAGTGACAGAGCTTTCAAAACAGTAAAGGAATTTGTAATCTTGTTGCTATGCCTATGATCTGGGTAAAGAAGGGGAAAGGAGGGTCCAGTTGGCGAGGGGTTTACTTGTTTGAAAGAAGGAGCAGATGAATGGCAAAATGAAGCCTGCGAGAAGAGAATTGAAAAATGTCGAATGCTTGTTGAAGTTTGCCAGAAAGTTGGGGAAATGGAAAATCGTACTTGTTAGTAAAAAGTCGTCATTTTTTACACATTCGAGCTATAAAACGTCTTTCAGAAATCAAAAAGGCTCTTTTTTAGTAACAAGATAGTGGCCAGTAAATTATGAGAGTATTTATATATATATATATATATATATATATAAATTAATTTACAGTATTTGAACGCCAAAGGTAAAGTTCTTTAGAATTAAGTTAGATTACATTAAATTCCTCTTAACGTCATCCAACATCTGCCTCCTTGCGGTTTAAGGAAAACAATTCATGTCACTTTTTACAAAGACTTTAAAGATTAAGGTAAATGCCAGGTTTTTAAAGTGAAAGTGATATTACTGAATTAGGAATTTTATTTTCTTGAAGTATATTAATGAAGTAGTAAATTTCTTCTTGCAGAAATTCTGTATCATTGTGCACCTCCCTTTTGATTCAGAGCAGTTGGGGACTTTTTTAGATATGTTAGTTGCCCAATTGGTCAGTTTGAGCGTGTTAAATTTGAATTCTCTCCTTTTATATATATATTTAACTGCATTTATATATCAATTTAATGTTTTGAATAATTTATATGCTTTCTGAGTAGCAAAACCATATTTCTTGGATTGTTAATTAATATTTCGATTTGTAAATTTTAATAAATACCTTAGTTGTTCATATAACTACTTCACAATTTCCACTTGCTCTAAACGTTTTATGAATGACATATATCAAGAACTTCAACGGAACATTTTGTAAATTCTGATTATTATTTATAATAATTAATACCTCAAAAGACAACAAACAGAATATTCCATCCTCCCGGATACAAAAAAAAGTACTACCTACCAGACATCAAAACAAGTGTGGCAGGCAAATGTGTCGAAATTATAGAACATAGTATCAAGTAACACGGAGTTTTATATTTTGATATTATGCAAAAGTGAGCTACATACTATAGAGATAAATTACACTTTACGAAATACTAAAAAATAACTTTTGCACGTTAATCCGCTGTCTTAATCTGTCCACATACTACAAATGATTCTATTGATTCACTGATAGTAGTTAGTAATGCTGATTTTCAGCACACTAAATCAGCACAAATAGAAAATTGTTCATTAGCCTCCTGATGCTATTTTTACTTCCTTCTATGAAGTAATAAAATAATGTAATCGCGAAAATTCTTGGACATCAAATTTGAAAAAAAATATTTATTTTGACAGCTATCGAATGCAATTTAACTATATTTTCGCATGACATCTGCACGTAAAGACCGAATAAAGGACTCTTCTTCCCTAAACGGGTTGGAAAAAGAATTTAAAATGAATTCAGAAGAGATTTTTTCGTGACGTCTGTATGAACGTACGTACCTACCTATGCATGTATATCGCATAACTCAAAAACTTCATAACGTTGAAAATTTGTATATAGCACTACTATAATATGTAGTTGCACACCTCCGTTTTTGGTTGCAATCGACCACATCAAAAGTACATAAATATATGTCTATATATATA
>KK113181.1:141304-179422 GCA_000611955.2 Stegodyphus mimosarum
AGCAAAAAATTCTGCAAAAGCGAGAAAGCGAATTTCGATCATATTTACACCCACAAGCGACCAGTGGAAGAGCCGATAGCGCCATCTGTCGCCTGAAATAGTAACTAAAAATGAAGGGTTAGTAGAATTTTGAAGGCATTAGCCAAGACTGGCTTGGAATTGAAGTCAATGACTAAACAGGATAAGTTTTTGTAAATGTGAAAAGCTTCAAGAAAATCCAATTCCCTAATAGAACCAGCTCTCTGGATAATTTTAGCAGAACCCAAATCAAAATTGTGATTGAATTTCCATCTATGATTAGGTTTTGAAGATTTGTTAATTTCGCCTTTTCGGACGTAATATTCATGTTCTTTTATGCGAAACTTTAATGCTCTTTTCGTTTGGCCCATATAACTTAAGCCACACAGACACGATATGCTATAAATTCCCCAAGAATTAAAGTCAGAAATAGAATCTTTAAGAGCCGAATGCGAAAAGTCAGAAAGTCAGAAAAAGAGCGAAAAGTCAGAAAAAGAATCTTAAAGATTCTAGATTCTATTTCTGACTTTAATTCTTGGGGAATTTATATCATATCGTGTCAGTGTGGCTTAAGTTATATTGGCCAAACGAAAATAGCATTAACGTTTCGCATAAATGAGTAGCTGCGACAACCTATAATTTTCAAGTTCCAGGAATTCCTTCCAACGCTTTAGAAGCAAGTCCCAAACTTGCTTTTTCAACGATTTAGGTGTTAGAGGCAATAGACCTCCGCGCCTTTCCAGTAGCTGCTTCCTTAGCTATGGAATAATCTCATTATCAAGAATACCGCTATGCGCAGAAAAGACAGACTATGGAATGAAGGTGTTGGAAAATTTAGCAGAACCTTTTGATTTTTAAAAAACGAAAGGGTTTCTCGCCAAAGAGGTCACCTTATAGCTTTCAAACTTCAGGCCGATTCCATAAATATAGAAACCATACAATCTGCATTAGATACTTGCATTTGTGCAAGGCATAAAACATTTCTCAATGTGACTAGCTCTGCTTGAAAAGCCGTGTTATCACTCAGCAGCCACTTTAAGTGAATAGAACATCTTGATACCGAAAAGGCACTAACCACTACCAGCAGCTCAATCCATTTTTTAACAGTCTCTAAATTTCTTAGATACATTTTTTCCTGTAGATCAAAAGAAAAAGATTGACAAATAGTTACTATTTAATGTAATTCAAAGTCATTAGGAATACAGTAATGTCCTCACAGATCTTGTGGGCATCATAAAATGCATACTATTGGGACCGGAGACGTTGCTAAACATTCTGCGAAACTCGCCAATAGATTGATTTATATGAAGTCGCCAATGTTTACTTTTAAAATTGTTACAATGTTTACATTTTAAAAAAAGTAAAAGAATGCATTTCAAAATTGGTAAAGAGAATACAAATTCTAAAGACGTAACGTCTTACCTAATGATGAAACCTCTTCCTTACAATTTCTTGTGGAACGAAGAATCGTTCACTTTGGCAAAAAGTGCCCGAAAAACCATAAAATGAAGGTTTACATAAATTCGAAAAAAGCAGCAGAATGGAGATGGAAAAGATCCAGACTTAAACATTTCTGTGTTATCCATAAGTATAGTTTTATCGATCCCGATACTAGCTATCATAGTCAAACTTTTGAAAAGTTATAGGATAGTGCGAAACGACTTTAACGCGACACTGAACGTAACCAATTAAGTTGAGTTAAGCAGCGTCCTAAAACGCAAATCTTTTCAGACATTTTAAATGATATCAACAGTTTCATGCCTCCGCATTAATCTTAATTCACTAAATCCTCTAACCGATTTTTTTTCTAATATCTTTTATATGTTGCTCGATTTACATTACAAATTTCTAACTCTACGAATATCTGTTATGTTATTTTTTCTCTTGGATTTTTCTTCAACTAAACCGTGTCTTAAATATTTTGGCGATTATTTTAGTGCTTCGAATGTTTCGCCAGATCGTCAGCTTTTAGCGATATCTGAATCCGGCCCCGGTAACAGAATACTACCGGTGTATCTTCCTTTTTGTTTTCTATGCTTGTCATCTAGTTAAAAGAGCAATGCATATTAAACAATAGAATGTGAGTTAATTCCTTTGAAATTTAATTTCGACAATAACTAGGAAAGGAGAGACGTTTAGTTAGTAATTAACCCTTTGTTGTATTTTCTTCGCGCCAGTTCATTCCTGTTGTGTAATGATATGCCTAATATATCGCTTTTTTAACTGCCTAAGTTTATTTTGTCTAGATGAATTTTCGTAAGCTAAATAAAAGTATTTCGTCTGCTTCAGTTAATCAACTATGAAATATATTCAAGAGTTATACCAAACTAAACAGCGAATATGTGAATAAATCTTCTATCAGATATTACTAGGAAAATACATGAAAAATGAGCAACTGCAAGGGCTGACAGATAGCCGCTCAAGAACACACTAGCGTTACCAATGCGCATTCTTTAAATATTAATAAAACATTGAGTCTCATGAAGGCGTTGGGAAAATAAAAAGTAACGGAAATAATATAATAATTAACTAAATAACTATAATAAAAATAATTAACTAGATATACAAGCAGTTTGAAAATAAATAATACGTCTACATTAAAGAAGCCTTAGTATCTTACTTGTATTAGAGACTCTGGAAAATATAAGTCCTTAATAATCATAAGGGGAAAGTCCTAATCTAAACATCTAAGAACCACAACATTTCGAAATATTTTTTTTTCTTTTCGGCACCATGTATATGGTTTAATTATCGATATATAAACGCAAATAAAAAAAGGTTACCCTCAGTTCGACTCCAAACCAGGTTGAACAATTAGTATTCTGCGCTCTTAACCAATCGGCTACAAATGTGTTTCCAAATCATAATTCTCATGCTGTAGAAAACCACAGCATATTTTAGTACTGGCACATAATCACTTTGAATCATTTGCTTAATGAATTAAAACTGTTTCTAATTTTATAAAATTTTGTACTATTATTAGACAACGAATCTCAAGTAATAAAACTGTGTGAAACATTATTAATGTATTTTTATCATTTGAAAACATAAGTTACTTG
The DNA here is from genome assembly GCA_000611955.2 of Stegodyphus mimosarum. Taxonomy (NCBI): domain Eukaryota; kingdom Metazoa; phylum Arthropoda; class Arachnida; order Araneae; family Eresidae; genus Stegodyphus; species Stegodyphus mimosarum. Next base: position 144,382 of record KK113181.1, read on the forward strand.
GGTGATGAAATTGCATAAGGACACAATTAATTTAATTTTACGATTTGCAAACGTAAGGTGCTTATGTGAAATTGTTTGTCATGCTCATTGTAACAATATTATTACTTATAATCAAAGATTGCGCCACTAGTAAATTACAAAAAAAAATCACCGAATTACATTTAAAGAAACGTCAACTTAGAATTATTCTAATATATTTCTTGACCGATCCTTGGCTCCGAAGGCAAGTTGAAAACGATGCCAAAAGAACCCAAATTTTGAAATTAAATATCTCGATTAGTTTTTGCTGTAAGGGAGCCAAACTGTTCTGCTTTATTTTTTGTAATGAATATAGAATTTTCCTAAATATAAGTATAGAGGATGACAGACCCTATAAAACGTACTTTCATAAATCAGAAAACGCCAGTACATGAATGTAAATTAATTGGTTGCAAAATTGCAATAAATAAAACAAGAGATACAAATGTATATACTTACGTATCATCCCGTCGTCCATCTACGTTTTCTACCATCCAGCCGCGAAAGTTAGCAGAGATTCTGTCAAAGCTGCATCAGTCGTTCCTGCGGAACTGGAAAGAACTGAGATATCATTATTTTAATAAACAATCATTATTCGGTCGGCTTCATTTTTGCACTTTGTAAAATGGTTCGTCGATGCCTCTAACTTTGTTAGGCCCTCCAGTTTTATCCTGTTTATAATGTTATGAGTACAAACTTCCTACAAGTAATTCTTTCAATTTACTCCCGTTTTGTCGGCCGTACTTAGCTGACCATTTCGTGTTCATTAACGCATATGCCTTTTTGATAGTAGGATCCTGTTACTTTCAAAATAATTCCGTGCTTGCATTAGAAGGCAGGTCCCAAATTAAAATACTTTTTTTTCAAAATTTAGAAACAATAGGGGGCTGATCGAGAACTTCGAAAAACGAAATATCAAACGAAAGTGAGTGTAGATGTTGCGATGTGCCGTTATGTTTCGTTTGGCTATATATGACACGTGCTGGTTGGCGATAATTTCACGGTCAACGGAATAATACGTAAGTACTCAAATATTTATTAAATTGCTTCTGAATATCAATTACGTAAACTGGTACTCTTCTGTTACCGGGACCGGATTCAGAAATGTAAGTAAGGTTTGAACGGATGTATGTGCGTATGCAAACACATGCATACGTACATATTTATGTACATCCATACATCCATACACACATGCTTACATGCATTCATTTCTGATTCCGATAACAGAAGGGTACCCATAAACTGTATACTGTAAATATTGACGAATTGCTTATGAGTATTAATAACTGTTTGTTTTTCAAGTGTTAAGACTAAAATGCATCAATCCTATTCCGCACTAATGGTTTGCTGTACTTCCAAGTTTCAACAGTTTCCCAGCTGCTGGGGCTATTCAGATATAAAGTTTTGCAATTAATTTTACTTTCAAACGATTTTCTTAGATTTTAACGGGTTCCTTTTAAACTTTGTCTTCAAGCGGTGAGAGATAAAACCTATGACCACTTGTAGTTCGACCCAGATAAATACATAAAATCCTAGCAAATCTTATCCTAGCAAAGAGGATGGCTCCATGGTAATTTTCGTGGACTCTTGCACGTGTGGTATAATTGGGAGCAGGTTTAGCTCAACATAAAATCAATGATGACATCTCTGATCTTTATCCAGATAGCTTTCGCGTGTTTTGGTTTAATTTAAATAACTTAATGCTTTTAAAACTTGCTGTCAAATTGTCTTTTTGTCTTTTGGTTGAGCATTTAGAGAGAGTATATGTACAACAGACTTTGATGAAATTTAAAAACAGATTTGATAAACGCATATTTGTGACGCCACAAGCTGACATGTTTAATACGTCAGTTTTAAATTCATAGTAGTAAGTAGATTGCGAACTCAATTTTAAACTCTTAAACTTTACATAGGATATATATGTCAGATATATCAGCTAAACAAGCTAAAAACAGCCCTTTCGTATACTTGTCATACACCTGATATTTTCGAAACACAAAGAGGCTTTTTTCTGTAGATCATCGAATTATATCCTACAGTATAGCCTGCCAAGACTATAGAGTTCTTTATCTTTCTTTACGTTTTTACGTAGTCATCTAAATGCTATGTCCCTTCGACAGAATCTCTTGATTGTGTTTACCAAATTAAGAATCTAAACACTTTGCAAGAATTATCTTCTGGTGTTACTTCTAGCATCTTTGCATGATCTTAATGACAATTGCATATGGTACATTTTAAAGATGCCATATCACAACTAGCTAAAGCAATTTTTGCAGTACAGAAAAGTTACATTGTGCCGGTTACGCGTTCCATATATGATAGAATTATAAAGCTAACGGAAAACTGAAATTCATGTCTTTATTAAAACGTAGCGCGAATAGTGATAAGTAAAGTCAGCCTGCAAAACAAGATGTGAGGCTTGGTATTGAGGACAATTTTCTTACCTTTGTTACCTTCTTCAGATCTGGTAGATCAGATAGTAACCAATTTGAACTCCTTCCAGATAATCGAAAGATTCTTGCAAAAGAGTGTTAATGCAGTAGTTATCCGAAGAAACAAGAAAGCCTAGTGCTTAAATTCAGAGACTGAAACTTTTTGCCGACAACTGGCGGAACTCAGCAATGCCGCTGCTAATAATGTCATGGTATTTTCTCGATTAAGTGGGCTATTTACATAGACGAGCTCTTCGAAAAAAATAGTTTGACTTCGATTTATTTGATTATGGCAAAGCACGCTAGAGCTATATACCTAAGGGTGCGATGCTTTGTGGAGGACATTCTGAGGGTAACTTCTTGTATTTACATTACACATGGAAAACAACCCACGAAAACGCTTCTGCAGCCAGTCCATTTGTCTGTAATCGATCCCAAGTAGAATTAATATACACAGTTTCACTATTTAACTGCTCATATCCGCTGATGAACTCAAAAAAACACCCGCAGATTAATTCTTTAAGTATTTAAACTTGTATATCCAGTCTCAGTCTGGAGTCTACAGTGTCTCATAAATTTTTATGTCTCAACATAAAAAAGAGCAGTTTATGAACGATGTGTAAGTATTGGTGGTGGAACGATTAGTATATAAAAATTCAAATTTTAATGTACAAAACATGTATAGCAACACAGCAATTAGTAAATATCATAAGTTCTAATAAGTTAAATGCAAGTAAAAGGTAATAATAATCAAAACCGAAAGAGGAGAATGTAATGCACCACTATGGAATAAATCTCTATTACAGGCAATAATTAAAATTGGTGTTGAAAATTGTTCACATTTAGTGCAATAAATTCAGTCCATTTTATATCCAAAATTACTAAAATAATTCATAGTGTAATACATAATACGGTAAAGCAAATATATTATTAAATAAAAACAATATAATAAGTATATTATTAAAAGTTAGGTTAGTAAGTATATTAGTAAGTAATTGATATATTAAATACATTATTAAATAGTTAATTAAAGCCTTCAGTGAGCTTTATTATTTTTAAATTACTATTTCGTTAAAAAATTACCAATTGACTTGGCTTTATGGAAAACGCTCTAAAAGCAGCTAGCTTGTATTTACATTACATAGGGAAAAACCAGGGAAACGTTACACACGGAATGTTTAAAAGGTAAATTAATTATATTATGCTTTGCCCAACAGCAATACTCCCGAGCTCTCATAAAAGATTAGTAAATCAAATGTCATGAGTATTGGGCAACTGAAGTATTTTTCAAATTCCATGGATGATATGCTTAAAGTATTATTTCATGGATGATAATGTAGTAAAATTAATGATACAAGACTTAGAAGGAAACAGCGAAAGGTATATCTACTATCAAATGCCTCATACCTACATGTGCCAAATTTATGATTTTTGAAATTGGTGCTACGTAATTTTGATGATTAGTTTATCTGTGAAACAGAACCCGTTTTTATTTTTGAAAACAGTTTTAATCCATCATACCGTTGAATTATTAATTACTAATGTATTAGCCTATTATATTACTGTTTACACTTGGCATATTAAACTCAATGAAGAGTGTATTCAACATATTACCTCATGTGTTGTATACTGAGTGCTGCAACACAGTTATCGTTTTGCAACATACCAAAGTACATTATCATTTTCTTGTGAATACATGTATCCATATAACATATTATTAGATGTACTACGGGCAACAGAATAATCACATTTATACTGATATAAAGCTGATATACAGCATAACTCTTTGGAATATTAAAAGCTAAATTTTATTTCCTTTTTCTATATGTGCTGCAATGCATATAAATAATTATAAATATTCTAAAATGCAACAAATACGCATTATCATATTACATTACAGAAGTATATTTTCATTACTCCCTACGGCATAACTATCATCGTGTTACTAGGCAAAGGTCTACCGGGTATCGCTGTAGAACACATATAAGTGTCTCATCTAAATATTCTCGCTATCTCTAGCAATTTTAATTAATTTATTGTAATTTAAATCCAAACTTGCTAGAAATTTATAGATGAGAGCTTACAGTAGGAAAAATTCTTAATATAGACCGATTTTCCTTTTTGGTCTTGTCTCATTTTGAAATTTAAATGTTCCGTGAAATTTATATTGTGCTATGAACTAGTGTTTATAGTGTGGACTTAGTTTCCTTACTTCCCCGATCTAAATAATGCCTCAAAATTTGTATTGTGTTACAGAAAAAAATTTTAATACATGTAACATGAAATTAGATTTTTAAAAGCCTCATGAATCTTCTTTTATACGCCATTTCTTCTTTTTCTACACTGAAAATAGTAATATGCTTATAATGATTATTCTTTCTGAAGAACAACATTTCAAAACTAATACCTGTCATTAGTTTTAGTATGGTTTCTGTCATATTATAGTGTAACTCTGAATGAAATAAAATTTGAAGTATGGATTTACATTAATTTAACATTAAATTGAAACTGTAACTTTACCAACAGCAGTAACAGCACTAAACTGATATTATGCCCTCTATTGGGAAATTTAGTAAGTTTATTTCTTTTAATTTAATATCAGTCACACAGAGTTTATTGATTTCATGATTTTCTGTGTTGCATTCTTCCGCCTCTCTTCGTTGCTTATAATTTCGTTCATTTTTTATGCTAACGATTTATGAACCTGTGCCTAAAATTATTCAACATCAGGTTCACCCTCTCGGCATTTGTGGTATTCTATTGTGTTCATATCGCTATGATTTTTGCATAAAAGAAAGATAGTGTCAATTTCATGACTGCCAGGGTATCGAAGAAATCACCAGCTCCATCGTTAGTTTCTTCTGTGTATCTCTAAAATTTATTACTGAATATAGTCACATATAATCTTCTCTACCAATCAAAACAAAGAGGAGAGAGTCCATTTCCCTGATTACTTAATACCCTTGTTATCTCTCGTTTTATGTCGTTTTCTCTCTATTTACCTAATTGCCCATTAACTAACATTATAGGTTTTATTTACATATATGTGCCCATCTTGCCACTCTCTCTGTATTTCTGCTTTCATAACCTCTCTTTCTCTCTCTTTATGCATAAATATACCTTACTAAAGAGCGTGTATTACAACTTCCTTTGTTTCAAACAATGTGACCAGGAGTTCGACCTGATTTGACCTCGTGGCATCCACTTCCAACAGATGGCAGCACCCATCATCTTTGCGTCTTGAAAGGGCGCCGTCGGATGAAATTCATTCTTCCCACCTCTGCCTCTTACGGCAGCCTGAAAGGATCTAACGGACTGATCAGGCGGTTACAGTTACCTTTTGTGACTATGCGAAAGGGGGAAAACCTGTGGATTTAAAACTCTCCGCACGATCTCTCGCATGCGGCGGACACCATACGGTTGTGTGAATTTTAAGTGAGAGCTGAAATTCAGTTGAAGGAGTAAGCGACTCGAAAAAGATAAACTAAGATTTCATTTTCATCAAAATTTACAGTTTTAACCTGCTACTTTAAACATATACATCCAGTTTTCACACACAAAGGTCTCATTATTAGACATTCAAAATTGAGAAATCGGGGAAAATAGTCGTTCTGGAGTTGACCAGCGGAGAAGACGCGGTCAAGATATCTTCCAATGAAACATGTGTGACCCCGATCGAAAATATAAATTCCACCATCGAAAAAAAGGTAAGAAATTAGTTTTAATTTTTCGGCTTTTGTCTCTTAGATTCAAACAAATGGACTCTGAATAATTTACTGATGTTGCTTATAAATAAATTAAAATGTGGAAATGGTTTCTCTTTCTTCGAATAATAAAAAAAAATACTCAAGATTTTCTGAAGGTATTTTGTATATATTTAAATACTGTTTTATTGCGTGCAAATAGTTTCACGAATTAATATTTAAGAAAATGGGAATCTGAATAACAAATTTGTTTACAATATTAGCCAAAATTTCATTAAGTTTTAGAGGTGCTTGTAATTGGGAAAGGTTCAAAAATGCAATTTTTTTTTTAATAATTCATGTTAAAATATTTTAGATAAGTTTTAAAAGGCAATTTTAAAAATGATTATAAAATTAGCAAACCCTGTTTAACTGTAATATACAGAATCGAATTTAAGAAAAATTCTCAATTATTATTTAGGGTATATAAGATAATAATTTGGAATATATAATATCAAAATGCATGTAAAATTTTGAAAATGCATCAGCTTGTATGACCAAAAGTACAAGTAAAATACTTTTTGGCGATCATGGACATATTACTTGAAAATTCTCTCTTGAATTTCAGAAGTCTTATCTCTTAAAAGCTGACTTTTGAGATTTTTAGCTAGTATGCCTTGCTAAACCATGAGAAAATGTATTAGGAGTTGCTGTATGATGGTAACCTGAAAACCTCGATTAAATTTTCAGAATGAAAGGAAAATATATTTTAAAGGTGCATAATTTAATGCATATCATTTATACTGAGTTTGCAGTTTGAATGAAACAGAGTGAATGCTCGAGTAACAAATTATTGAAATAAAATCGTTTCATAAAAATGCGTTTCATGTCTGAATATAATATCTATTTAAAAATATGTTATTATGTTTTGGGTAAAAGAATGTCCACCGCTTGTTTATTATTTCGGCTAACGTCATTTATTGGGATAGTACATTGAATAAATATTTTTATTTTTATTCGTATTATTTATGAGACAGTCTTACATATAAAATGCAGAATTATTTAACTAATCATAAATAATATAAGAAACCACTGAAGGCTAATTAAATGTCATTGTTCATATTTTCGTAACTCTAACTAAACACTTATTTTAAGTCAAGCGAATTTGCTTTAGACATACCTAGAATCTTAAACAGTAATATTTAGCTTAATTAAAAATGTCCTAGACTGATTAACGTTGGGTGAAGTCCAGTTATAATTTTGCGTACATTGATTCCATCCGTTAAAGAAATAAGCAATATATAAAATAATTACATATAATTAAATTTGTAAACTTTATTTAAAGTGTTCATATCAGTGTTTTGAAGAAAACTGAGATGACATCAATAACGCAATTAAATTATTAAGCTGTGATGGTTACTTAATAGATTTGGAATTACTGCTCGATGTGAAGAAATACATTCAAAAACAGAGAAAACGTATGGTACTCTTCAATATTTTTAAGTCATTTTTCATATTCATATTGATGACTGAAAATATATAATCGATATTTTAGTGGATTAAAGTAACAATACCCTTATTTTAACAACTTTCTGGGAATTCTGTATTTAACATAGTTCTCTTCCATTGGGTCGCGAATGTGCTTACCGTCACCATTAAGAATATTCTTCATAATTGCTTTAGATGCTACATTTAGGGCAAAAATCAATCCGAGTATATATCTAATTAGTTATGTGTTTCTTGTTACCATCATTATTCGTTACGTAATAACGCAAATCTCAAAAGCTTCGAATTTTGCAATTCAAATTTGAGATTTCCAGCTATGGATTCTTTATTCTTATGCGCGCGCCTCAGGATTTTAATGCATTATGTGAATCGGAATAATAATGAACTTCTGATGACACATTTCTGAAGCAAAGAAAAATAGTTTATGAATAGCTGGAGTCTCCGTTGATAGACTACATTAGATGCGACGTCTTTGATAAAGATTTCTTAAGCAAAGGGGCATAACAACTAACTGGCATTGTGATTTGTGCTGAGCGGAATATTTTAAAGATGTTCATGTTTGTATTTGGAAAATAATGATTATATGATATTATTTCAGGTATTTTTGTCCAGTCATAGAATACTTTAATAGTCTGTTTTCTTAAGTCCTAACACCGTACAATATAATGAGTTCAGTTCTTCTCTAACAACATTCATGCTTCGATCCTAATTTGAAATTTAAAAATAAATAGATGTGCGCAGAATTCCGGTCTTTTGGAAGCATAAATGCCAAACGTATTTTAAATAATATCATTTAAGCCGGAATTGCAATTTGTAAAGGAAATAAATTATTTTGGCCTTCTGATCATTACTAAAGTACTTATACTCAAATTTTAAATCACGTTTTTATTAAAGTACTACCCCTCACATGTTTTATGTGTATATTCGCTTCACAAATAATTTTAAATGGGTATACTTTGAATAAAACTATGACGATAATTAGGTTAAAAATTAAGAATTAATTCTTAAGAACACATATGCAGTTGTAAAACGTCAGTACGTGGGAGAGGTAAATATTTACTACAACTTAAAATTTGCAAATACCGTGCAATAACGGAAAAGAAACTCTTTAAACGTGTTGTAAGAAGTTTCTTTATTATTTAAAATTAAAATGGTAAGAAATCTATGAATTGGTATATTTTATATATTTTTTTTGTTTTATGTTAGACTTATTAGGCATTTTCTCCCTCCTTTCTTCATGCCTTCGCGGTTTAACAGTAGTACACTTAGCGGGTATTCCAGAGGTCCAGGTTTAAGTTCTAGCGAGGGCATTGTGCATTTTTCACATATTCTTGCTTTAAATTAGCCTAATGTCTCTACAGTGGCGCCCAACTATAAGGTGGTGGATGATGAGTTTACACTACCAGGATTTGGTGACTGGGTCCCCTAATCCCCAGTCTCCCTTTAAAAGGGAAGCAGACTTTTAATACAAAAGCATGGATGGTTTTACAATACTTTCGTTGCCCTAAAGACATACATTTGTGCATAAATATTAATTTTCCTGAATGCAGAATATTTTGAAGATTGTTCTGGTAATTAGGATGATCATTCGTCTCATTGAAAGAAATTTAGATTGAGATGAAATTTCTCCCACATGAAAAATCACTCCTAATAAGTCAGACAAATGTTTATTCACAATTTTTATAAATTGAAAATATAATGATATATCTAGAATATTACATGTATGTACGTAAAGGATTTATCACTCTAAATGGATTTACGTGTTTCATATATTAATCAACTATATTATTGAACGGGTTTTCGCATGGATTCTCTCTAAGGCAATTTACCTTGAAGCATACCTACCCACAAATTCAAGCCTTTAAAAATTCGATAAAAATATATAAGGCACAAATAGTTTTTCACTGAATGAAGCAGCCGATAACGAAGATATATTCCTACTTCATTAAAGTGAAAATGTGAACGCTTACATATGTTTTACTATTCCTTAATGAAAGCCTCCACTAAAGCAGCTAGTACACATAATATGTTAGTGTAATGTACTCTTGTTTGTGAACGTTGCAGCACCTTGAACGAATTCGAGCTACAGGAACATTCTGCATGTAATTTGTAGAGATACAATGGAACGACTAGAGAGCAGTACAAGAATTTAAATGACAAAAAAATTAGTATATGATAAACATTCTTGCACTTCATTAAGATACCGTGTACGTCGTATCATTAAATCAAAAAGATTTTGTATCTCTAGCTCACGAGTAGCATTTCATGTTGCTTCTATCTGACCTCGAAGTTAATCCATTATGGTTGCCAGGCAATTTGTCCGCATTTGAAATCCCAGACATATTCAAAAGTCGATATTCCTGGTTAATGGATGAGCTAAGAAAAAAGCTGTACTTTGTGCTATGAGAAGAACTTTTGAACTTTCCAAGCGACATGGGAATGAACATTGTTCTTTTGCTATACACATTCAGGAATGCGTTGAATGAAGAGTATGTCAAGATATTTCGAGAATCATAAACTTCTTGATGTGAAACTTCCCAGTGAGAGTGCTTTCAGTTTTTAGTAAGCAAGATCGCCCTCTAGTGACGCGCCAGGCTATCATACTTTGCGATCATCCAGTATGACGCTTGATAATGTATTCCGTGCACCTATAATGCCTAACCACCTTCTCGACCAACACTATACTCCAGACTGAAGCTAGATTCATTGGCTATCTGATGCCAAACGGTACGGCAGGGGCTAACGTGAGGAACATATTGTCGATAATTTTTACATTCAATAAATCATGCGCACAGCGATGCATGCACACAGTTTGGTGTAGCAGATGAAGATGAAGCTGCATACCAGTCGATCATTCGCCGGTATTCAAGAAGGATAATTTATATGTATAGGGGCACTTTGCGGTCAACGATTTAATACTGAAACGATTAAAAGGCTGGCAGGTAACGAAACACTGCTTTTAGCATTCTGTTTTGGTCCTCTGTTTATATCGCTAATAGGAAATTTTAGGAGAATTTGTTCAAACCATGCATTTGCTACAGTTTTGGAATTCTAATCATTTCCATACCATAACACGATTTGCACATCCTGCATCCTGCAAGTTTCAATTTATTCGCATGGTTCTTATATATTATTCTAATTTTCACAAACGTGTGTATATGTTAGCAATTTGTAGCTTTCAAATTATTGTAAAATTTCTAGTATTAAATCAAGCAATGTTCTGTAGATTCCGCGTTTAATTTAATAGATTATTGTAAAACGAAAAATAAAGAGAACAATAATTTTTCCGACCGCAGATTTTTTTTATGCTTTATAACAGAATATATGAGTAGAACAAAAGAATTACACGATTAAAATTTATGCAAAAAAAATTCAAGCAAACAAACCCTTACAAAGTGTAAGAGAAAATAATTCAAAAATTATACTATACTAATGCTTCTAAGAAATTTCTTACGATTTTAAATTTAAGAACATAGTATTGAAATAATTCATGACTTTATTTTCCCAAATTTAATATGCAACGAGTTTAAGGAGATTCATTAAAAAAATCTGATGTGAACACCACATGACTTCTTTGTACATGTTTCTTTGATATATTCTAATTTATAAAACCGATCCTTCAAGACAAGTTCAAAATGATACCAAGTTTTGAATTGCAAATTTTTAAAATTGCAAATTTTGTAATTAAATGCCTCGGTCGATTTTTGTCGTACGGAAGTCAAAGCTTTTATTTTTTAATGTAAGAAGTATGAAACGTTCTTAAAGTTGAGTATAGGAATCGGGAGCCCGCATTAAAACTTGGATTTCGTTCATGCCCAGTTTTTTTTTTAACTTGACATTGCCAAAACATGAATATTTTGATGATTTAGATCACTTCTGTATTTTCGTTTCACTTAAAATTGTTTCCTACAGTTATTGTAAATTAATTAACTGATCTCTCAAGCAAGTTGAAAATGACATCAAAGATTGCAAATTATTTAATTAAAAATCTCTGTAAAAATCGTCTTTTAAAGCTTTTCTGTAATTAGAACAGAATTCAAACGTAATTCAAAAGTTTTTCGAAAAATACATAACAGTTATTTAAAAAATACAAATTTTAAAAATAAATCATAATAAATGGGTGAATAGTATTTGAAATGAACTTAAATTTCGAAATTTGACAGAATGAATTAAATAAGTTTAATAAAAAAGAGATATTAATAAATATATACCAAATTCAATTAACATGGAGGAGCTAAAAGTTTGAGAGCTAATGCTTTTAAAAATAATCGTGCGATTTTTACAAATCTTGGCAGTTTGAAATAATTTGAGTCGTATAATCGAAATATGGAAAACTTTTAACATGTCATTTCAGAAAAAGTCCGATTTAGTGTGAAAATACCTATATTAGAGCAACGCTATATATAAATATAATATATTCCAGACATGAAAAACGCTAGTTGAATTTCGTCAATCAGCCCAGTAGAACTGCCCCCCCTTTTTTTTTTACTCAGTGTAAGCATGTATGTATGTATGTATGTATGCATCTCTCATAGCTCAAAAATTAACAACCAAGAATAAGAATATTAATTTAGAAGTCAAACAACAGAAATCAGAGTTTTATTTTCAAATTTTCACAGGACTAGTTTCGATGGTTTTACCGAACCACCACCCTCAGCTGCAAAAGTGCAAATGAACAAAATAAGATATAATGATTAGATAAGATAAGCTAAGATAAGAAAGCCTGGACAGGAGATAAGCTGCTGGCGCCATCTCTTGATGAAACCAGAACTGAAATAAACTGAATTTATAATTTTTTTAAAGGCTGAAGGCATACATGGATTGGAATTAAGAGTCTTTAACTAAAACAGAAAGAATTTTTTTGAATGTGAAATGCCTTTAGAAAATCCACTTCACCAATGGGAGATGTTTTTTGAATAATTTTGGCAGCAGAAAAATTGAAAGTGTGATTTTCGGACCAACAATGTTGGGCAATAGAAGACTTCTGTATTTCGTTTTTTTAACACATGCCCCATGTTCCTTAACGCGCAATTGTAAGGCTCTTTTTGTTTGAATAAGAATATTGAAATTTTGTGTGTGGGACTGCTATAACATCTACTTGTGCGCCTACTCTTTTATTGCAATCGCCAGCACAAAACGTATATATGTTACGGTGAAACACCGAAATCTGGAGAATGTCGACTTTCACCGGTGAATGACAACATTCACATAGTCGCTTGGTGTATGTCCGAAATATTTTCCAAATTCTCTTATTTCTTACTTACACCGGTAAATGTCGGCATTCACCATGTTCTAATGGTGAATGTTCAACATATAATAATATTATATTTTTTTCTCCGTAATTCAGTCGCGAAAAAACGAATTTGAGATTTAAAATAAGATTTTAATAACATAAGGACTTAAAACACACAGTACATTCAAAATGAGGAAGCAAAGTAATAGAAGTTAAAAACTTACTTAATTATACAGCACGTTCTAAATGAGAAAATAAAATAATAGCAATAAAAAACTTACTAAATTATGTGATTCAAATCTTATTTATTGCAACAACTTAAACTATTAAGACACTTTGAATTGTACAAGAGAACCTTGCTTTTTTAGAACTGCATTTATGGGAAACAGCCAGTCGCCTCTTTGTCTACTCCTCTCTTTTCGACCTCTCTTTTCAACCTATACCGGAGGTCGAAAAGAGAGGAATATGATTGTCGACATACACCGGTGAGAGTCCGAATGTACAAGAATGCAATGTTATATTCGATCTTTCACCGACGTATTTGGTGAAGGTTGACATTCTTTGGTGAAAGTCGACATTCTACAAGTTCGGTCTTTCACAGTAACATACATTTATATACCCACCGGCTTACCAAGCTTAGAAGTACTTAACCTAGCTTTTATTTTCGGAATCCTTGGTGATAGTCATATACTTCCAATTACAGAAGTGTCTTAAATGAAGAAACATTCATGTTTTCGCAATGTCAGATTTAAAAGCTTACGAATTCCATAAAAAACGAATAACTTTTAATGCGATCTGCCATTTCTTATACTTACGTTTGGGAAAGTTTAATACTGGTTATAAAAAAAGCAAATAGTAATAAGTTTAACTCCCGCACGATGAAAATTGACCGGCATATTTAATTTCAAAATTCAAAATTTTTTATGTCTTTTTAAATTACCTTGAGGAATCGGTTATTCAAGTTAGAATAATTCGAGGAAATAAGTTTAAATGAAATGTAGCAAAAAATGTGTTTAATTTAAAAGGCCATACAAGGAAGCCATGCCGTGTCCACATGAGATGTTTTAAATCTGCAGAAGTCCTAATGGGCTTTGCAAAAGCATTTGCGAAATTTCACAAGGAATACGTTTATCAATTTAAAACGAATAATTGTTTTCAAAGATCAGATTACTATGAAAAATTTACAATACAAAAATTCCTTACTCTTTCTTGTTCAGATTTACTTCAAGGATGTAAATCCTTGAAGTAAATCTGACTCACGATATTATATGTCATTTCTAACATTAAACGAATGCACCGTAGCTGAAGCAATCCAAATAAAATAGGTAAGTCAGGTTAAATAAGTAACATTTAATGGAGTTAATTGCTTAGAAAATAAAGGACAGTAATGCAGTCGAAATCACTTATTTAATTTCCATTCTTTCCTATCCTTCCAGTATCGTTTCTAATTTAAATAAAAGTATCTATTAGATACTGTTCTGCTTCTCAATAAATAGTACTATTACATTAAACTTTCGCATTATGCAAATACCTAGAAAGCACCTAGCGTTTATAATGTCCTTTAATAAGATTACGACGCTAATCGGTGGATTATTAAATCCATGAATCGAAATACCGATGAACTGAAAATATGCTTTCCGATGTACAAATAAAATATATTTTTAATAAAATAATTTTGAAACCCAAGCGTTTATTCTGAAATTGCGGAAATGCGCTTGTTTTGTTGTGTTACCTTTTGAATTGTAAAATATTAATACAAAATATTATAATGTTAGTGCTACTTTCTGTGAGATTATTTTAACGCATATATTTCAATGCATTTTAACACACATATCTGAAATTTTTAGAATTCCCTTTCTTTAAATTTAAAATTTTTACTTAAACGCAAATATGAATGCATTATTTGATATTAGCGCATTTTGAACAAAAGAAAAAATAACTTTTCTGCATTTTAAATAATTCTATTCAGTTTCCAAATTTCCTTGGGAAATACTCGTTAGAAAGAATAAATAAGTACTTTTGGGGAGTGTAGTATTATACGTTTAATTATTCTACACATGTCAATGATACGCTTTTGCCGAATATAATCATTCCTACTGCTAGCTGCATTTTGACAATTAAAATGCAACTAAAATTCAGTTTCATTGCATGTTTCGCCTTTTTACAATACTTCCATATGCAAAGTAAAGGAAGTATTGTAATAGCGAAAAATTTCAGGTATCATATTTCAACGAAAATTTCAATTTCGACAGCTGCCGAATGCAATTTAAAATGGATTCAGAAGAGATTTTTTTTCGTGACGCCTGTAGGTACGTACGTAGTATGTATATATCTCGCAAATCTCAAAAACGAGTAGCTTCAGAATGTTGAAATTTTGTATATACGACCTCTATAACATGCAGTTGCGCACCTCCCGATTTGGTTAAAATCGATCTCGCCAGAAGTATATATATTGAAGTATATATACTCACTCTGATACTCGGCTTAGTATACTTAGTTTTTTATTCTTATACATCGGTAAACTGTGCACGTTTTTACATTAAAAATGATTGAATTATGTTGTTTTTATGTTCCGGTTAAAGTTTTTATGCTTTTACTTAATCTGCATGCAATAGTTATAGAACTATCAACAAATTAAAAGTGCGGCTAAGCTTAATGGGGCAGCCATATTTGTTTACATATGTAACTCAGCAGACTAGTGAATTAAGTCAGTTTCTGCGCCTCCAGTGTCGTTCCCTGAATGAGACCAAACGTAAATTTACAGTATTTGGCACCGAAAAATCAGCCTTCTTGCTTACTAGTCGAAAAGCTTGTTTTTGCGTAGAAACTCTAATTTTGATTCTGAATAGTGCTTTTTTTTAACTGTTTTCACTATATTTGGTGTTTTAGTTTTTTTCTGTATTTTACAATTTTTAATCAAGATGTTTTGAATTTTCATGTATTTTTGTTTTGCAGCGAAATGAAAACTGAATTAATCGAATGATTAAATATATCTTCATTTAAATTTTGGAAATAAGTTTAAATGAAATGCAGCCAAAATATGGATAATTTAGTAGGCCGTAAAAGAACGTCATGTGATGTTTACATCAGAATTTTCAATCAAATAATAATACGGAAATGGGTTATGTAAGCTATTATTAACCAGGATCATAACTTTAACAAATTAGAATCCAAAATACAAATTCGATAAAAGCACATCATTTAAAAAAAGTGAAAATCTTTCTTTATAAGTTAATTTATTTTTGGCAATTCATTTAGCTTTTCCTTGCTTAATTTTTATGAGAGAGAGAAAAGTGTATTGCTATTTAATTACAATCATAAACCATAATGACATTTTTTTCTGTAACTGATTTGTATAATAAAAAGTTTTACTTTCTTCAATGTATCTAATATAGTTTTATGCATGACAACGTAAAAATATAGCAGATCATTTAACAAAAGAGTATTTAGTAGTATTAATATTTTAATTCCTACTTAACTTTTATTAATGATTTATCAGCCCGATGAAAAATAGTGCTTCAGAATGTCAGATCTTTGTATTTACATTTCACAAGTAATTATTGAACTAAAACATTTACTTCACTTATTTCATCTAAAATTCCTTACTACATGATTAAATCTTGCATATTATTCAGCAAACGAACACTTGGTAATACAGACCTGTAAATTTCCAGTGTTCTAATTTTACTTTCTTTAGTAATTTAAAATCCGATGCAAAACAATGCATCTGAATTGTTTGTCTGTAACTGCAAATGTATACAGAAAGTTTAAATTTTCAGAATGAGAATATCCAATCAAATGATTATATTCTTCTGCTCTGGAATCTAAAGATAAAAAGCGTTATTTCTTAGCTACAAATTGAATAGTAAATTATTATAAATATCACATCAAAGCTCTCATTTTCACACCATTTGTTTGCTTTTTTGGGAGTATTCAGTGAGGAATTTCATAATACAAAGAACAACCTATATCCATTCATATACAGATATAATAAAACGTTTGAAAGATTTAAGGAAATTTACTTTATTTTTAAATAAACTAAATAATTTTTAACACCGTCAATAAGGGATTGCATAGGAAATTAAAACTCGCGGGAGAATAACAATACTTATATTCACGTACTTTTTTATTTAATGTTGAACGGTTTAAACTTAGAAAAAAACATTTTGATTTCTTTTGATTCAGTGTCTACATTAATACTGATGCACATAAAATTAAAAATTGTTTAAAAGAGTATTAAACACAATTTGCAGAAGGCAAAGATAAGTTAATTAGTATTTCTCATTTAATTCTTTTGTGTGTCCATTACAAAAATATTTCATATTCAACTCGAAAAAACAATAACCTAATTAAGTGAAGCAATTAATTCTCTCTTGAAGATATAATCTTGATATCTCTTTATAATTCTCTCTTGAAAATCTTTGTGCAGTTTCATCCAATGTGCGCAGTTTCCTCTCAGGACATGATTGAAGCTGCACACACAAAACGAAAAGGAGGGAAGTACATTCAAATAAGAGAGCTACTTTTAGTTGCTTTAAAAGGGGAAAACGCCAGACAGAAAAGGGACTTAGACTCTAGGGCGACCTGCCGATGTCTGAATATTTCGCGCGATTTCGCTGTGAAAGAGTTGCAAAAATTTCATTTTTTAACATACAACCATGAAATTCCTAATAAGGGCATTTGCGATCAGTACAATTAAATCCAACTCAGTAGAAAGGTATCGCACATGCAGATATGAGCACCATGACGTCAGAGGCACGTGAATGCGAGGAACCAACGCTCGCAATACGCGGCAACTCGAAACGAAGAAAGGAAGGCACAATTTCAGGCATTTTTCTACAAACGAAAGTGAAAATTTACGTACTACAAGGAAACATCAATACTCCACTAGACTAATTGGCAAGCTTGAGAAGTGACGTATTTTAAGGTCTGTCTGCCAACAGTTTGGAATTGATAAAAGTATTGTTTTACGAGCTTAGAAAGTCTTCCAAACTAAAGGCACAGCTATAAGAATGGTTGCTGGTTCAAGGCCGACTAAACCAAGTGATGGATTACTGCTCAGTAGTTGTGCACGGCAACCGGACAATATGTTTCCCGGTTTACTGTGGCCAGACAACTTCATAAAGGTAGCCTTTTCGCACTGTGAACGCCGATTACCATTAACAGCAGCCGATCGGCGACACCGTTTATAGTGGTCTAGAGAACTCAAAGACTGGACACCGGATCAACGGAGTCACATGCTGTTCACGGATGAGAGTAATTCTCTGCTCCAGTTAATATAAAGAGAGATAAAAGCACGTTTCATTTTCTTAACATCAGGAAAAGAGACCTTTGGTGTGCTCCCAGCGTGCCTGTATGGCGAGATTTTATGAAGATCAGGCGGACGGTGCTTCACATTTTCCATAGAGTTTCAGTTACCGGAGATGACTGCTGTGATGAAATTATCCTCACCCTAGTGCGTCTTTTTCGGGGTGCCCCTTGTTTCGACTTTGTTTAAATAAGCGCTTCATCACCTATTACTACAACACATTGCCAAACGGCCAGTCCTAAAGATGTGCCTTTGAGGCATGTGCGTAATTCATGTGACTGGAGAAAAAGATAATTCAAGTTAGGTGGGAAGTCGAGCTCAGTAATAGGACGCTATTTCAATAAAATGTGAAATGGAAATTCGAGATCTAAGTGGTAAAAATATCACCTGCAAAAGTGAAAAATGGAAATGATGGAAGCGGTAAACATGTTTATAAAGTGAGTACATTTAAATAGTGAAATAAATGTTAAAAAATAAAAAATGGTGGAAAGTTTAAATCCAGTGATAAAATTAGTAAATTAAACATTGTGAAAGAAATTGAAAAATTTTAAAAATAATTGTAAAGTAATTAAATTACAAAATTTCATAAATACATTTTAAAATAGATTTTTTTAATTATTTAAAATATATATTTTAAAAAGTGTTTTTAGTTGTGGGATATTGGAATGTAACATTTAAAACTAATTGCAATATGCAAAAATGTTCAACAAGACTAGTGTAGACAAGAAGCAAGAAATTTAAAACCAAATTCGCAGAGACGTGGAAGAAATGAAATCAAAAGCCAATACAGTCAAATATCCCCATACACATGTAAAATTTAACTAATATTATCAAACAAGTACAAAAAAAAAACGAAATAGGCAGAGGGATGCAATTAAAATCCGATTCAACGTTATCAAGAGGAGGCAGATCAGACGTAATTAAACTTTCTCCCCTTGGAAAACAACTGCGTTTCTGTTAATCCAGAATTAGCTGCTGAACTGTTGGAATTTTATTTTTTAATTTTAGCAGTTTATAAGGATCGTATTTTATTCTCACTAGTTATTTTTAGTTTTGGGTTGCTTTCCTTTCCATTCTGATTTCAGTTTCATGTAAATTTAATGACGTATATGCAAATCTAAGTGAGTTGGAAACAGTACTTAGGCAGTAGCGTTAAGAGTTCATAGTAGGATAGTTAGCTATGAATTGATGGCGCTTTGTTGATTTAGAAACCTTGTAGTTGAATAGTTGGTGCTAGACACTTTCTTTAGATTGTATTGATATTCTAGGTTCTGCATGCAGCCAATTTAGCGACTTAGGTAAAGAAGGAGCCAGTTGGGTAGCTAAAGTTTCCCTTGTTGTGATTGTACGTACTATTTTCTGTTCAAGTTGCTTAGCCATAAGTAGTGGTTAAATTGTGATGACAAAGTGAGTGCGTTTTTGTTTAGTTAAACTAAAAAGGTTACACCTTTTTCTGCAGTCATCTATTCTTTCGATAACCTCTCTATCTAGTCGTCAGTAGGTTCTACCAGTTGATACTCCTAAGAAGACTACAAGTTCACCCGAAAATTATGAACCCCTTCCTCTACGCAACTGTTTCCCAAATGTACAAATAGCACAAAAACAGATCATTATGTATTCATTTAATGTTCAGTAAATGAAAAGAATGATTAGACATATTTTATTGAGAATTTGAACGGAAATGTCATCGAGACAATTTATTTAAAATAAAAAAAATTGTCAAAAATAATGCATGCCTATTATTTATATATATAACAAATAATATGCATGCATGTATTTATTATTTCAAAAATAAATATGAAAATACTGTTGATCTGCTATTTAAAAATATATTTCAAACTACATTATTAAGCTTTTATATTGTAAATCTGAATATATGGAGAAATTATAAATAAATTTGAATGCTAAATGAGGTTTCTGAGAAATTCTTTTATTTGTCTGGCCAGATACCTGCCAGTGGACTTTGAGTATAATCAGGCTAAGTGCTGATGACATTATCATTGAATAGGAACCAAATTACAGTATGTACTTCAAATTACGTTACAGGTGTTTTTTACGACATTTCGTCTTCTAAATTTCAAATAATGCATTAGCATAGCAGAGATCTCGTTACAAGCAGGAAAACTTCCCAGCTGCTACACTTGTCTAAGAACTAGTATTTGGAGACTTGCCCACGAAGGAATAACACACGAATATTTATTCTAACAATTTATGTCACCTAAACACGTTGTTAACACCCGAAGTGAGAGATATATTAGACATTAAAGGCAGTTGGAGGGAATTAAATTCAGTTCGGAAGTTGTATCCGATATGTAAATTAAGTTTGCCAGCATCACGAATATTTTTTTGCTTTGCAATACATGAAACACCTTTGCTCCCTTATGCATAAATATCTGCATGTGTTTTATTAACAGCATAAAACGTATCGTGAATTCATCAGTATTTTAAAATTAGCATTTGATATTTAACTCATATTTCTTACACAAGAAATTATGTTTTCTTAAAAGAAAGTAGGTTTTGTTCTCATAATGCTTTCGATTGTAATTTTTAACATTTATCTCTAAGACATGAAATTTATTTCGAAATATGTAGTACTTTTTACATTACCTTATGCTATGTTTCTAAGAAATTAACCCACAAACAGTGAAAGAGCAAATTCTAGTAACAATCGTTTATTTGCCATACATACTTTCTTAAAGTTTGAGGTATATTTAAATAGTCCTACCCTTCACTTACCATATTTCTTTGGTCAAATGTTACGAGTGTGCATCCAGTATTCTATTTTCCGATTGAAATTCTGATCCTATTATGAGTTCAGGAGGAATTTTTTAAAAAAACCTAGCTGAAGTACTCTGCAATGCCGGAGCTTTACACAGAATGATAAGGCTTAATTCAATTCATTTTTTAAAAACCTTAGTGATTTTCTTATTATTGTAGTTCAAGGTGAATATCGCAAAACTTTAGTAAACTCCAAAAAAACTGTAGAATGGTGTAGAACTAACACGGCTTCATGAAATTATTTCAATAAGGGCTGATTGTAGCTTTGTTATCAGTTTTTCATTTTTCGGAAATGTGTTTGAGGAAAATCACTGTTCACTTTGTTCGATATCTTCACCATGATAAAAAAATTAAAAATTCTCATAAAGAGCACGCTTAGATTCTGCTTTAAAGACTCTGCACGATTCTAAAGAGTAAATGAAAGCAGCGACATCTAACGATTGCTGGAAAAATGTTTTAACGGGAACGCGACGACAGTGATGTGAAAATAAGACGTGTGAAATGATTTTAAAATTGGAAATGTGTAGAAATATTATACTTATTTTTGAAGGGACGAAAACTAAATCCCTTGTTTAGCATGTGTGGCTTCCAAACATAGTAGAACAACGGCGATGTGAACTTAAGATGGAGGGGAGAAGTCGATGTCGTTAGAGCAACGTTTTAATATAAAGGTCCCGAGTGTGGGACCCAGTGGTTTTTCGAAACCTTATATACAATCTTATATACTTAACAGTGACCTTAGATTTGTATGAATTATACATACACAACCAAATATACGGACACTGTTCTATATACACTCTTAGACATAAAAAACGACGCACAAGAACGAGTTATCCCAATGGGACGAAAATCGATAGAAGTGGTGTACATGTACAGAAAAACAATGATTACAGTTTGAGAAAAATTGGATGATTTATTGAAATGATAGAAGCTTCACAAAGTGAAAACGTCAGTAACGCATTTGTCCACATCTGGCCTTCATGCAAGCAGTTATTCGACTTGGCATAGCTTGATAGAGGTTGCGGATGACCTCCTGAGGGATAACGTGCCAAATTCTGTCCAACTGGGGCATTAGATCGTCAACATCCCGAACTGGTTGGAGGGCCCTGCCCATAATGCTCCAAACGTGCTCAATAGGAGAGAGATCGGGCGACCTTGCTGGCCAAGGTAATGTTCGGCAAGCACTAAAGCAAACAATAGAAACATGTGCAGTATGGGGCCGGTCATTATCTTGCTGAAATATAATCCCAGGGTAACGTGACATGAAGGGCAACACAACGGGCCTTAGAACTTCGTCGACGTACCGCTGTGCTGTAAGGTTGCGACGGATTACAACCAAAGGGGTCCTACTATGAAATGAAATGGCACCCCAGACCATCACTCCTGGTTGTCGGCTTGTGTGCGGGAAGACGGGTGGGTATCACACTGCTGTCCCGGGCGTCTCCAGACTTCGCTGGTCATCGGGGCTCAGTTCAAAGCGAGACTCATCACTACTCCAGTAGTGACATTCCAGTGCGAATGAGTCTGACACCACTGAAAACGGGCTTGACATTGTCCAGAGGTCAATGGTAGTCGGCTCAAGGGGCGCCGTGACCTCAGCCCCCTTTCTGTGAGACGTCTATGAATGGTCGTTGCGGTCACTGAAGCACTAGTTGCGCGTACAATCGATGATAATGATGCATCTGAGGCTATGAGTGCCGCTGTAACGATTCCTCGATCTTCACGTTCTGTCATTTCTCTAGGCCTAGCGCTTCCTTCTTGACGCTCTGTGTGACCATGGTTCACCCATTCCTACCAACATCGTCTAATAGTGGCATAGCTCCTCCTCAAATATCGAGCTATTCGCCAATACGACCAACCGGCTTCTTTGAGCCCAACTACACAAATTCTCTCAAATTCTGACATCTGCGCATATCGTTCGCGCACCTGTAGGCGAGGCATAGTTACTGTCTACCAGAGTACACGGAATGAAATTCGTGAACAATTGACCTGGAATCGTAGTTTCTCCTCTTAAATATCCTGCCAGTTGCGTAGATCAGATGCGCTGTAGCGACAACCGTTCATTCATTGGCAGCCAAAATATAAAATTTTGCATTTTCCGTCGAAACCTGTATGCATATCAATTTGTGTCCAATTTGCTTTATACCTTCTCGGTGCGTCGTGGTGTGTCGTTTTTCTTTTGTCTAAGAGTATATATGGAGACAGATATTATGACGCATCCAGCTAACTTTCAAATTTCTTAATTTGTTAATTAAAAACAGAAAGAATTTGATAAAATGTCAAATATTTTACGCCTTGCAGAATGCCGTACCGCGTGGAAGATAAAAGTGGTTTAATTCAGGCAGTGACAAGACATTTCTTACAAATCGCTGAGTTTGTTGATTAATACATGTAGAGTCATTAGGTTATTTCGAACAGGAGAGATGAAAGATGAGCAATGTCCTCGCCAGGATTCGAAACACGGACCTCTCGAATAGGCTTCGAGAGTGCTGACCACTACACCACGAAGTCATCTTAAGAATGCGGGAGAAATACCTTATACACTTCCCCTTACCTTATACACTTCCCCTTCTAAGGGTGACTGTCGATTAGGGAACTCAATCGCAAAATCCTGGTGGTGGAGAATCATCGTCCATCACCTGTTTTAGTTCGAGCGTCAGTGTAGAAACATTAGTAGTTTTTTTTTTTTGAAGCAGGAGGATAGACTGTGCTCTCACTGGGACTCGATCCACGAACCTCTCGAATACGCGTCTAGCGTTTTGACCGCTACAACCCGAAAGCATGTTAAGAAGGCGGGAGAAATACCTTATATACTGTGTTTTGCCGAGTTTATTAATTTCGCGTATAATATCTCTCTATATATAGCTAAAAAGTGTGATTTCTGTTGGTTTCGTTTTTTGGAATTTTATTTAGACTTACTTTCCTATGTACTAAATTTCATCAAGATCGTAACAAAACAACTGATTCTTACAGCTTAAAAAAATATAAATTAAAAAAATTAAAAAACGGATACTCTTTTTTGTAGACACAGATGTAAAGCTAGTAACGTTCTTATAAGTGCTCTCTAATATGTATTTTATTAAAATCATGAGGAATACACAAAATGAATTAGATGAATAGATACATGCGCAGAAAAACAGGAAGCAGAACAAGTCAATAAAACATTTTTGTTGGTGACGCAGGTTGGGCGTTCGATTCAGGAAGCTTGAAGAATCGACTGTGTCCCTACCGAAACTCAAGCCTAGTATATTCAGATTAGAAAGCTAATACGTCCATTAGACAAGGACGCGGTTTATTTTCGTCGAAACACCTAAGAAACTCTGCATTAAAAACTAAAAGCGTCACATATGCAATTAGCACATTTTAAGAACAAATTTGATCCAGACAAGGGCACAGGGAAATTCTCATATTTTTATATTAAAAAAAATATTACATATTCTGTAGAGTAAACTGAAAGCTTCACGTATGCCAATGGTCCCAAACACAAATTACATGCGGACCGGATGCAGCCTCTGAAACAGCTGACGTACTGGAATATTTTTAATTAAATAAAATTAAATTTCAAATTAAACTTTAACTTAATTTCAAATTTCATCTACTAAATGCGTAACAAAACACACATAAAGAATAATAACAATAACAAAAGGGGAATAATTCGAATCTATAATAATTACTATTTATCTATAAAAAATACCTGTAAGAAATTTCTGTTGGATTCTCACTGTAAAATGAAGAATTATCCATTAAATACCTATGTTTAATGAAAACTAAACATGAAAAAAAAAATAGGAAATTCTTTTCAAATTTTTTCTAGAAAACTTTTCTGAATACCTTACGCCAGGATGAACAGAATGTTCAACACAGATAGCTGCATATGAGAGTATTCAACCCTTATCTGAATGGAATTTAGTAAATTCTGTATAGAACAAAAAAAAAAAAAGAAACCTGTGGATAAGTGGGATGAAACTTGATAGTAAATACACTGGTGGACAATTGCTAAAGACGGGTCACAAAGGCCTATCTAGCTCTTGAAAACTTAAGTGTGTTTGGATGCCAAGTGAATTGAAATAATGCCAGGATACAAGGACATAAAATTAAAGATTATTTATTGTGCACTATAATCCAGAAAGCTTCGAAAAGTGTTCAATAAATAAAATGGTGACTTTGTGCTGAATATGTAAAAGTGGAAAAATGCAGTTACCATCCACATTCTGGCATAAGATGTGAAAGCAGGATATGACCACCATGGAAGATGATGCAAAATTCACGTGTAGTGTCATGCTTTGCACAATATTATCCCGAAGTTGTCGCGGTAATTTATCCCATTCCTCTGTCAGTGTACGTATAACGGTGTCCTACTTAATTAGAGGGGAATGTCGATCAGCACGAATTTCCCCGCAAAGAATCCTAACTATATTTAATGGGATTCGAGTCTGGAGAACGTGCTGGTTATACAAGGCGTTCCCTAAACACTTCTGGACAACGACTATTCGATGACATGTTCCGTTGTTGTTCAAAACAAATGTATCACCAACAACACCACGTAACATGCGAACTTGTGGCGACAAAATATAATCAACCATGCTAACATGACACCACACGCAGGATATTGGTCCCTTTCTTCTATATCTGCTAAATTGTATGTAAAGCCACTCTCACACCAGATACACTGTCATCTATAATCCGATGACAGACTAAATTTACTCTCATCTAAGAATAGCAGATAAGTCCAGTCAGCTTTCCTCCAGTTGCGATGTTGACGACACCATCGCAAACGGGCGGAACGGTGGAATCTCGAAAATTGGAACACATGCAATAGGACGGCACGCGTATAGTTCTCCTTGATGCAAATATCAGGCTACAATTTTTCGGGCGATTCGCTTGCCCGTAGCAGCAAGTCATTGATTTGCTACCTCAGTAGCTGTGCTGCGCCGGTTCGTTTTTGTCGATATCGCTATGTACTTATCTTCTGCAGGCGTCGTATTACGAACACGACCTCTCTCTTGACGTTTATCACACATTCCATTTGTTCGAAAGGGCTTCCAAAGCCTTCAAACAACACTGTGGCTGACGTCGAAATCCCTAGAAACATCTATTATTTTGTGCCATTCTTCAACCTTGCCAATAATATGGCCGCTCTTAAAACCATCTAAATAATGCAAGGAAGAGATACCGAAAATTGCAGGTTCATCAGTTGATTCTTTCCCGCGCACAAACTGCTCGGGCGCAAACTATTTCTGGGTGAGTAATAGAATGTACAGCGCAAAACGCCACTGAATGTTTTTTCTTTCACACTATTTTTAAAATTTACCATTACTCCCACTTTTTCACCAACCATAGCAATGGCGCCATCATTTGAAAATTTAGCCATGTTATTCCCAAATTAATTAACAATTACGCATTAGAATTTTAGTTTAAAAAAAGTATCATGTGCAGCAGCATTTCCTTTCGCAGGAATTATTTTCTCTAATTCCTCAACAATTTAAAAATTTTCAGTGACACTCGTACGATAAGGGAGAATTCTAGTACGTCTGATATACTTATTCACCTCTATTGGGAATGCCGTAGATCTATACTTTTTTCTTTTAACTAATCTGTAGAGATTCCGTTAATACGCTCCTCTAACTTGTCGGTAGAACAATTAATATTTTTTTAAATTTGTTGTTTAACAGAGCAAATAAATTCATCGTATTTAATAAAACATCCTTTAACGAATTAAAGTTCAGTAATTAAAGCATCAATAAATGGGTTCGAGACTTCTGCAATTATGCGCACGAAAGCACAACTTGCACGAAGTGTTGCTCTAGTGAATTTATTTGCTTCAGTGAAAACATTATCTTGTCTTTTAAGTCAGATTTCGGAAATTGTAACTTTTCTTTCCCCTTTTAATATTTCAAATTTTCTCTACGATTCGTTTTCCAATGCCGACGTAAGCTATAATCTTTTGGAAACGAAATTCCCTTATTGCAAATACAATATACAAAAACGAAATTACAAATAAACTACGTCTTACACCTCTTGCTTTCTTACCCTTCGTTTAAGACATGACTTGTAGTTAAATCATTCATTAAAATTCGCTACGAGAATTTTATTTGAAACTTTAATTCAAGGAAATGTTGTTTTGTATTATTCAAACGTTGTGTAGAATATTAAATTACTAGTATTTAACAGATCTAACAACGGAAACACGTAAATACGTTTTACAAGCCTTAGGTCTGCTTCTTTCCATCTAAATAGAAATATGGAGTGCGTAGCTGTGCATCCAGCTAACCAACTACTAACTGAATGCATCATAATATCGAAAATATTAACTCAGAAGAGGGGACAAAAAAGTTCGAAAGCTTTCAGATTTTATATTGGCCTCAAAGGGAAGTTTTTTCTTTATTTACACGCAAATGCACGTTTCCAGAAATTTGGGCTAAAATATTTAAAAACAGCATACCTTTAGAACTTCTGAGTCTTGCATGCTGGAGATATTTTTAGTCCAAAGGGACTTTGCCCGAGGTGTGCTATTGTTTTCGTTTTGCGATTTTGCGTCGAATCACTCTGAATATCTCTTTTCGTTTTGTAAATTGTTGCCACCAAATATTATCACCCTGTATTAAATTTGCAGAAATTAAATAAAGAAGAATTTTCATAAATGTATGTATGTCTCTGTATGAATGTATGGAATGGGATGAAACGGTACATTGAGCCATAAAATTTTGAATGACATAATCCTGCTACGAATATGGGCATCTGGAAGACCAAATTTGAAATTTGGAATTCGTTTTATTATCGATTTCATATTTTGTAAAACTTTAACGAACTTTTGACTAACAAACTCAAGGATTTCAAAGCGAGCAATGGCAATGTTGTACAGAAACAACAGTTTTATCGCCAACGCGTGGGATTGTGTATCGGGAAATCTAAAAACAAACACAATTTAAAATTATTTTGCGATATTGCTCTTGAACTGAATTTTATGGTTTAAGGGCGAAGAATAGGTTATTTAATAAATAAAGGTAACACACAAAATGTGAGAAAAACGCCTATTTGGACGCCATTTAAAATATGAAATATTTGATATTTTTGTTTTTCTTTAATATATATGTATTTCCTTGCCCCGTAGAGTGTTGCCTCTGCTCGCTTTGAAATCTTTGAGTTTTTTAATCAAACCTTCGTTAACGTTTTGCAGGATATGAGTTAGATAATAAAACTTAGTCGAAATTCAAAATTCGGGCTTTCAGTTGCCCATATTCGGGTGTAGGACTACGTTGTTTAGTATTTAATGGCTGTAGGTAACTTTGTTTTTTCACATTACGAGAAACATAGGTACAGTCATACAGATTCTTTATTATTTAATTTCTTTAACTATAATACAGGGGTTAATATTTGGGGGCAATAGTCTGAAAAAGTGATTTAACGCTTTTAGTGATTCGATGCAAAATGCCATGTCGAGATTAATAGCCTTTCTGTGCTAACGCCCCTTTAGGCTAAAAAGAAACACAAAAATTTTTAAATTGCACTAACTGTGGGCTGTCAAACTAAATTTACTGATTGTACCGACGAATCACCTTAACTTAGGCTTGGCGCACAAGCATATAATATTCAAAGAACTAATTTTTTATTTCAAAGTAATCGCACATACCAACTTTACATGTATCTCTGTGTCTCGAATGTTGTGTATATTTATATTTTAAATTGCCATATCAAGAGATGCAACGATTAAATTCTTGTTTTCTTTAGATTCTTTTTCTTGGCCCATGTAAATGCTGTCATTGCATACGTTTTTGTGTTTCGAATATACTTTTGGCTTTGTACTAACGCTAGGTGGCCTCTGTAATCTATGCTAGTGCTTCTTTATTCTCCTAACAAAGACAACATCGCAATCCACTGTTTAATGAATTTATGCTATATCTAAACCTATAAGCACTGTATGAACAATAAATGCGTAATTAGAAGTGTATTCGTGAAACTCATAAAGTCTGCATCCGGGACCGGCAACTTGAGACCGCTAACACATATGCCTTGCATTTAGAGATGCGCAGAATAATTAATCATTAACATATTGTTATCCATTAGAATAGTAACTGATCATTAGGAGCGGAATGTATTTAGTTAAATTAATATCTGGGAGGAGGGAGTAAGTTTTGCAAGAAATCGATACAAAATCAGCTCGTTTTTGCTCAAGAGTTTAATTCAAATTCTTCTCATTACCGCACCAGTATCGTGGCTGCTACAACACAAGAATATATAACGCAAATTTCTTTAAGTCTTTGCAAGCAATAACGGAAATATTTAATTTCTAAAAATATTCCTCTCTTATGTCAGTATGTGAAATTATTAATTGCATTAAGTTATACACTTTGAAAATTTACTAATACGACGTAGGTGGAAAACAGTTTTGCATCACTGACTTTCGGCAGTTCGGTAGAATAGCTGCTACTGTTTCAGTACTCTTGATGGATAGATTAAACATCACTTTGCTTGTTGTCAAACGAAAGCAAAGAGGAAGTTGTTTAACGAGTTCGACTGTTACATTGAAATAAAGAATCCAGTTTCAGTTCAGAAGCATAAATCCTCTTCTTTACCTAACATGTTCCGCACTACAGATTTAGGAAGTGGATGGATAAATCTAAAGTAATTGATTTTACATTGTTTCATGAAAATGTCACTCAGATGGAAGATTAAGTAGATAAAGTATGAGCTTTGAGGAACCAATGCCAGAGTGGTTAATTTTGTTTTCCTGGAGATATTTGCTCAAATTAATTCTTGATGATGGAAGTAAAGAAACCAAAACATAATATTGCTTGTAGAGCATGAACTGAATACTTCATGAAACATTTTCAAATCTTTATCATCTCGTCGCATTCATTTCGTCATTTTTAATATCTCTCTATACGTATAAGGATATGAGAATTGCATAATATTTAAGTAAATAAAAACTAATATATTTTCTCTCAATCATAATGGGGCAGGTATTAATATTTTTTTAAAAATTTCTTTAGCTTTCTTAAGTGACACTTTAAATTGAGTATCACAATTCTCTCTTGTTCCCTTCTGTTTAAATTTAAGAAAGCATATCACTTGAATATTTTGCTTTCCTTTCCTAATGCATCTGTAGGGACATTATGATTTTTGATGCTGAAAGACGGGAAAAATGAGAAATTGTATCGCCGGGAGTCGAACCTCGGACCTGTCGAATACTCACCGAGTCTGCGGGCCATTACACCCCGAAGACATGCCAAGAAGGGCCATTACACCACGAAGACTAAAAGCAAAGTGATGTTTAGGAGGAGAAATACTTTATACATACAAAGGAGAAATACTTTATACATCCATATATATTTCCAAAATGTGCCTCCGTTGCTAATTCTTTCAATTTTTCCAAAGTTCGCAGAGTTACCAAGAGTAGTTTTTAAATGTTATCAGACAACAGCTATGACCAGGGTCCGTAAAGAAAGTCATTGAACAAAAGTATGACCTGAAATACAAAAAAATCAAACCAATACATATATTTACAGCAATGTAGAAAGCCCAAAATACAATCAATTTTTTAAAACATTTACAGCAATTTTTTAAGCTGTGTACTTCTGTTTGCATTCATAGTGCTATATATCTGTACGATTACATCAATATTTATTTTTTTAATATTGCTACATCACATAGATTTCATATTTTATAATAACTACTTTTTTAGTAAAAATGGAGGAGGAAACAAAAAATGAGTAAACTCCTTTAACTGCAAATTAAAATACTCCTTATTCTTCAGAAGTGGTTGAACCAAGCAATAAAATTTAAGGTGACTTTTGAGAGGAAGTTTAATCTCTCAATATTACTAATACCTTCGAAATATTTGGCAAGATACAAATTTATATTTTTATCCAGATCCAACGCTTCCTGAATTAAATGATAGTGCGTATGTAAAAGCGAGATATACATTTATCTACGAAACTAGAAAAGTAAAATAGACATAAAATGTTATATTGGAGAATTCAGAATTCTGAAATACTAAGTCAGGTATGAGTGGATTCAGGTTTAATATTGAGCTTAGCAAAGCGATTTAGTGGAATTTTCAGTCTTACGAAATGAAGGGAACACGAAACCTGCTTAAAGGAACAAATTAAATCGTTATTGAATCCTCAGGTTTATTATATTTTTATTTTCTTACATAAAATATTCGGCTGTTTCATCTC
This sequence comes from Stegodyphus mimosarum, assembly GCA_000611955.2. NCBI lineage: Eukaryota > Metazoa > Arthropoda > Arachnida > Araneae > Eresidae > Stegodyphus > Stegodyphus mimosarum. The sequence goes on from KK113181.1 coordinate 175,518, forward strand.
CAAGTACAGGAAGTTTTAAATCACAAATACGATTTGAATATATGAGTGAAATCTCACCATCCGTTCCGCTGTCATAATATCTAGAGCGATAGCTAAAGTTTCTTTTATTAGACTGAAGCAACAAAATGTTTATTTTTCATCGTACTTCTTCCTAAAAGGGAACAAAATTGGAAACGTCTGGATAGAGAATTTGAGAAGCGCACGCAAAGCTGAATTTAAAACCTATAATAGTTTTTAGCATTATATAAGGTAAACAAGACAATTTGATTCCGTAAAATTACAGTGTAGAAGTTAATTTAGGAAAGGCCCTTTTGTTATACAGGGTGTTTATAAAGTTCCGGACCCATTTTGATGTTTAATAACTCATAAAATAATAAAGATAAATTAAAATTAATAACATAAATGGTTAGATAGACTCAAAAAGGTTCATGACCCTTGTCAATGAACTTCCATGCGTGCCTCCTTCGTCGCACGGATAATATCAAGTCGATATTCAATTTCACGCCAGGTACCGGCAAGCATGTCGGCATCTACAGAGGCTATTACGGTTATAATTCTGGCTTTTAGGTCATTCATGTTCGACACTCTCCTCCTGTAAACGTGGTCCTTTATAAATCCCCAAAGGAAAAAGTCCAGCGGCGTTATATCAGGTGATCTGGGTGGCCGAGGAATTGGACCTCCTTGCGCAGTCCATCTTCCTGTAAAATAGTCATTCAAAGAACTACAAACGATGGTACCCCAATGAGGTGGTGCACCATCTTGTTGCAAAAAGACATGTGGCTGAAGCTCTTCTAGTAGTGGAAATACGAAGTTTTCCAACATGTCTAAGTATACAACTGATGAGACCGCCTTTTCTGGAAAAAAGAAAGGCCTAATGACTCGGTCGCCACACCAAACATTAACCTTTGGGGAATCCCTTTGTACCTCACGGTATTCATTGGGGTTTTCAGATTCCCATATGCACACATTAGGGCGATTAACAATGCCAGAAAGATGAAAGGATGCTTCGTCGGAGAACATTATGCGCTTCAGAAATTCAGCTTCATCTTCCATCCTCATTAGCATATCTGTTGCAAAGGCCATCCTCCTAGGCCTATCGTCCGGTTCCAAAACTTGAACAATTTGAACTTTGTATGCATGAAGTTTTAATTTTGTCTTAATAACCTTGTACACCGTCGAAATTGGCATATCTAATTCTTTTGCCGCTGATCTCACAGATCTAGGATTGTGTAAAAATGTCTCTCTGACATGCTCAACATCAAAATTACTTGCGCAGGGACGTCCGGAACGTTTCTTATCTGCGTACTTCCAGTATCTAGAAAATTCTTTTTCCACCGCAAGATGCTGCTTTTGGATGGAGGATCTTTTTGGTAAATTCCTCTGCAATTTCTCTGTGTTTGCATTATGGATTTTTATGGATATTTAGACTGGAAAATGAAATTATCTGAAATTAACCACACGCGCAGACGATATTTACAAAAGTAAAGAACTGGAAAATGAATTATCTGAAATTAACCACACGCGCAGACGATATTTACAAAAGTAAAGATATTCAAACCTGAAAAGGAAAATATGTAAGTTATTCCATCAATAAATGCCATAAGTTTGTTTATATCTTCATTATTTTAGGAGCTATTAAACATCAAAATGGGTCCGGGACTTTATAAACACCCTGTATAATAAACACGATTTATCTTTCGGGAATCACTATGGATCAATTACAATTATATATTCAGGAAATTTCTTCTAAAATTGCTGAGTAGAATTTAGGTTACTTCACGTACCTAATATTAACCGCAGCCTATCAAACTGAATTAAAAAATAGATATCATTTGTGAAACAAGCTAGCCAAAAAAATAATGGTAATTATTTAATATGCGATCTAGCGTTTTATTTGCTGGAGTCGCTACATTCTTATTTTTAAATTCGAACGTACAATAAAATGCTAGGAAAAGAAATAAATGAAACAACAAACAATCTTAGTTTCATCATCTAAAAAATAACTAACTTACTAAAAAAGGTGATTCTCATACTGTCTGGATAATAAAACTAGAAAGGAATAAAAAGGAAGGAGTACGTAAGAAAAAATAAATACACAGAAAAAAAAATTCTCGATTAACCGCGGTAATCGATGATGACGCACGCAGTTAACTCAAAACCACTGTTAATAACACCGGTTAAAAAGACAACGTTATAAGGACTAATTCGTATTATAATCGGTAAGAAAGTGCCGTTAAAATTTACTTGCAATTTAATGAGTTTAATTTGGAGAATAAATTTATTTATCAATGTAAATTAAAGCGATATTTAAACAACACAACACACTTCAACATAGAAAGAAAATTGTTTTTGTTTATGCTGCAATCAGTACATATAATTTGTTTGTATTATAACTTTATCGATAAAAACCAGTTGAAAACAGAAAACTAATTGATTGTATACTTAATTTATTTTTTATGATTCTTTTTTGATTTAGCAATATAGTTTTAACGGATGATTTGTGACTTACCTCACTTACTTAACGGACGATTTATTTGGCAACAGCATCCGAACAAGTCCACGAAATTCATCGTGGCGAAGAGTACAAGACTAAGCCTGTCGTTGACAAGAACCTTGAACACCATACAGGTGACAGTGCGACTTCGCTCAGTTCCACCACCAATTCTGATAGAGAGAAGCGCGGGGAGACGGTCCTAAGTGCCTTCTACCCCTCCTTCTTCCACTACCACCAACCATTCGAGAGGACATTCGGTTTCGCTGCATATTTAGAGTGCCATCTTGCTGCACAGACGCTATATACTTACAAATGTCTATGCCTCCTCCGGGAATCGAACCGGGGATCTTCGGTATGGCAGTCAGCGTCGCTATCGGCTATCCCGGTTGGGTGGCACGGATGATTTAACGTTGTTTATATGTTTAATAATATGTAACAGTATTACATAACTGTGTTTATGTACTATAACAATGCTTATATATTTCATATTAAATATAATTAAACTACAAAACACTGCAGATAAACAGAATTTCTACATACTGTGACTCCCAATGCTTTTTCTGCAGTTATCCTAAGCAGTTTTTTATCCTTTCTGTACTTCCGCTAGAAATGTTTCTCTATTTTGATAGTTTGGGGCAATCATTTTTCATTCTTCTGCAATAAACAAACTTAACGGTCATTTAGATAAGGGTCGGTTAATCCGCAGCCCTATTATTCGGTTTTCAGTTTATCGGGAGTTGACTGTAATTGTCTGCATAACCATTTTATTCGAACATGCCATTTGGCGGATCAGTTGTCCTCTTCTTCCCTTTTTATTATTGCATCTTTCAAAAAAAAAGCTATATACACCTCTATTCACCTATACTTCTGTTCAGTCAATTTCAAATATACTTTGAAAAATATTACAATTGCATATTTTTTCTAACTTTCATAGTTACCAGACTTAAATATGATTGAAATACTATGGCTTGAAAGTTAATGATATCCCTTTCTTCTCACCCAGCAATGTATTAAAAACCTGAAGAAATTTCTGGTAGAAAATGTGGTATAAAATAGGTATTACCAACCAATCAGACCGTATAAGCCTCTATTCTAAAAGGTTTTTAAGCAGTTTGGATGCAAAATTTTCTTATTCTATATTAGACGTACAATTGTTCATATTTTTAGGTGTTTCAGGATCTTTGAAAAACCTCTGTATATATTTACAGCTTAATATAACTAAATTGAAGAAAAAAATTAATTATATATTTCATTATACTGTAAGACAATTATAATATTATCAATTTTTTTATCACCGGAACTGACATGTCTCTTTATGGCGGAAAAAATATTTTATAAGATGAACAATAAACACCTCGGATATATATATATATATATATCCGAGGTGTTTATTGAGGTGTTAAACACTACT
>KK113181.1:179534-246372 GCA_000611955.2 Stegodyphus mimosarum
TATATATATGGCAAACAAAATAATATAATAAAGCATATATATATATATATATGGTGTGTGTACAGTGTTTAGTGAATTCCGCTCTTTGGATTCTTGTTCAAAAGTGAGCAAGCAAATGCATAATACACTCACTTCCAAAAGTTAAGCACGAAGATGTAAAATGCAAAAAAATGGACCAATACTGCTTTGATTGACACAAAATTCGGCAGGAAAGTAGCATATATATTTATGCGTAAAGCAAAATCAATAATTATATACAGAAATGAAAAGAATATTAAATTTTTGTAAGTTATCAGATAATGACATACTGGAGACTTAAACAGAATTATGTATAAACTGAAAATAAACAGCATAAAATGAAAAAAAGGACATTAGTAGTGTATGTAATCCCCCTCATCTGTATACAAAGCTTACACCTTGTGACTATGCTTTCAGTTAGGTGGTCAACCACCGCAGAATTAAGCAATCGCCATTCTTCTTGTAAAGCAGTTTCTAGCTCAATCAGAGTGGCTGGAGGTGGGAAACGTGAAGATACAGCACGGCCGAGAGCATCCCAAAGATTTCCAATGGGATTAAGGTCGGGCTAATATGCTGGCCACGCCATACGCGCAATCCAGGTAGTCATCGACGATGTCAGCTCTATACGGACGTGCGTTATCGTCCACTAAAACAAAGGTATTCCCAACTGCTGCAGCGTACAATCTCACAACGGGTTCTAGGGCTTCATCTCGATACCGGTCAGCCGTTAAAGAACCCCGTTTAAAGATGTGCAGGTCAGTGAGATATCCTAATGAAATCCCTACCCACACCATATTGCTTCCGCCTCGGAATGCGTGATGTTCGGTGAAGTTTTAGGACTGATTGCGTGTTCCTCTTCTGTTTTGTTTGCCATCATGCTTCTAGTAATTCTATAGAACTTTTCTGTATATTATTCTCTAGATGACCGTAACTGATTCCATTTCTAACTCTTTTACGCTAGAGTTTTATCGTCTCACAGTGAATAATTAGCCCTCAAACTACATAATTAACCTTCCTACGTTCTCCGACATTTGGCACCACACGAAAAGAGAAGGATGCCCCGTAAAGGGCTTTTAAAGGAAACTGGCTCTTATCCACATTACACATGGAAAAAACATAAAAATACCGATACAGCCAGCCGTTCACTGGAACTCGAACCCTTGACCAAACTACCAGTGCTCAGTGGTTTTTACCGCTCAGCCGCTGGTGGTCCCTAATTAAACCTCAGAATTTATTTCTGTATACCACCTTTTATCTTAATCCGGTTGTGCGTATAATATACAACACAAAATATAAAAGTGAAATTAAATCTGATTTCCCCATTGCAAGTGACTTAACTGAAACATTTAGGAACAAATTTTAAGTTTCATGAACTATACCTGCTGGCCCGAAATCTAAGTGAATCTATGCAAAGTTACAACATTAATTGGTTCGGGAAATCAAAGTTCAAACTACAACAGCCGTGCCAAATGTCGGCATTCATATCTTATATTCTCTCATCATATCATTTATATCTATCTATCTATCTATAATATCATGTCCTGAATCAGAGTTTCTCTTTTTTTTTCTTTTTAATAAATCAGCAGCAGTTGTGGCAAAATGTTTCTTCTGGAAGGCGTATTAGTTACGATTCTTTATTTCAATTTAAACTGCATCTCTTACTCTGAAATCCGTATAATATTTTAAACTAGGTAAGTATTGACATAATCTTTACTGCTAGTTGAACGAAATGTCATTGTGTGATATTTTATGAACATTGTTTATTAAAAGTGTCCTCATAATATGTAAACATATTGACAAAAGGAGCAGATCTTCATTAGTTATATTTTTTAGATATGCTTCTTTTCACAAAATACTCCTCTACTCCCTTCAAGGTGGAACCATCTGTATGATATAATATCGTATCGTATCATATCGTAATCATCACATTCCTATATCCAGAAAAACTTTTCATGCTTCTGCAGTAAGACAATCAACTGTGAAACATTATCATAGTAGATAACGAGGTTCTTGGCTGTTTTAGGAAATAACTTCATACCTTGATATGGCAAAAATATTTTACAAGATGCATAGTAAAAGCGACAAAAATATTCAGGTTTCCAGAGTTCTTTGGTAATTCTTATGAAACCATGTATCGTCGGAGTAAATACAGTGATATAAAATGAGAATGGCGCATTTATACCAGGTGACATGAATTAATGTTATTACAAAGCAACAATCAAGGATACCTCACGCAGTATAACAGTTAGTTCAATAGAGCATGTTATTTTAGTTCACTCAGTATGACACTAAACACAATATGACTGTACACGTAATGTGATAATGCAAATAATACCTGTTTCCCAGCAAAAGCTCATTAATCCGTTTTTGCAGCTAATTCATACTTCCAACAGCCCAAACGGATTTATGAATATCTTACACATAATGGAACAATATAAAAATCGACAAATTGTCTCAAACCAAATATGCAAACAATTTTATGTCTTTAAATGCATGGCTTAGTTTTATACTGAATGACACGTAAAAGGTTTAAGATTGGTACAAACATGGCTATATGTGAATTTCAGTAAAAATATTTTTAATTTATAATTTTGCAAGTATCGTTTGCCAAAAAATTCATTTTATTAGATTTTCTTAAAGCGTTGTATACAATTTTAAGAAAACCTCGGTTATTTAAGAGAAATAACTGGTTTCGAAATTTTTCTAAATTAATTTATTTAAGCTGCTTTCTATGCTGAAAATAAGCAGCGATGAGCTTAATTATTAGATGCCATACGAAATTTGAGCTGTCGTAAACAAAATTTTCAACTGTTACAATTTGCACAAAGGCAGTCTGAAATCCCTTTGTTCAAATGTTATCAACTTTGTGCAGAGATAAATATCAGTCATGTAGGGACACAGCCAATTTTTGAAATGCAGGCAGCAATTTTCAGGAATTATTACTTTGAACATAATATCATAGGGGTACTAATAATATTATTTTTAGTAAATACCATGTCGCTTGCCGCGACGCATATTCGCGAACCCTGTAGTATTATTACCTTGATATACGTCTCTGAGACTTCTATATAGTATGTTCAATCAATACGAAATCTTGTTTAGTTAGTCTTTTATTTCAACGGAATATATAAGCTACATAATTTTAGGATGTATTAATTTGTATAATTTAAATTAGAATTACGTTAAATATTCTCTGAATATTTAAGATCGTACAGATAAATGTAGATTTAAATCTCGCGGAAAATGTAATAATAGCTTTGGAAAAATTCATCATGACTGGAGATTATGTGAGCCACGGATAATCTCTCAGTCAAAGAACGACATTATTGTACTTTGGATTTAATTGCTATGAGAGTTTTATTCTAAAGATTTCTTGAAAATACCTTAACACTCAAAAATGCCAAAAAACATTTAAATTCAGTTTTACCTTTATGTATCAAAATTACTAGCATTAGAATGACTTGTAGATTCCATTTTGATTCTGCTTTCAGGCGTCAAAATAATGTTTGCGAATGTAGTAGCTCTCAGAGCACTTAGTAAGCTTCTTTTTACGATACGTTGTCATAATAGCATTATCTGTAATCATTATTTTAGCAAATGGCATCACTCAAGATTTAAAATAATTTATGAAAGGTAAAGGAAAGTAACACTGACACCCGTAAATGTACTGTTAAACTAATGAAGGTCTGAACTGTGAACTGTGCTCTTAAAATCCTTCTTTAAAATTACAAAAATTCTGGCTATTTCTGAACTTTGTATTATTTCATAAATATTTTCATAATCAAAATTTTTCTTGCTTTCTATGCTGATACATGCACGTCACTGGGGTTTTGACTGTAACTTCACACTATTGACGAAATTGCGTCTAGAAAATGTCACTTATCTTATATCCTTTCTACCTAAGTATCAAACATAAGTGTGCTAAAGCTATGTGCTGATAATCTGATTCTGAGTGGAGGAACATATAGCAGAGGAACACCCTTCCAGATCATTAAAGAAATTTAATATTACTTCAAGTCTATCAAAAGACCATTAAGGTACCATAGACTATTATTAAAGAATCCTTCGATATTCCAAAAATTTTCCATGTAACTGTAGTGCCCTTATCTTTTGTTTATCCCTATCTTTTATTTCAAGCTCCATTTATAAACCACACTGAAATGGAAAACTTATTTAACTGCTTCCCGAAACCTTTGCTGTTATTAATATAAATTTCCGTAAGATATAATTTCGTAAATATAACCCAGGTGGAGGTAATTTTCTTAGCACATAGTTTCGAAAAATAGCTGCATGGAATGTTCTCTTTTAGCTTGAAAAATTCAAATTTTGATAAAATTTTAAGACTATATTTTAGCTAACATAATTCTTTGAATTGGAAAGCCTCATATTTAATCTAATTTAAACACGGAAGCGGAACTCTTTTCATTCAGAAAGATGTCAAAAAGAAGTGTCTGAATTGTATTTAAATATTTTGATTTTATAACTAATAATTTTAAGAACTTCCTTATCCTCCAGAGTTCTTTCAAATGTTCTGTTTTGACAGATGGGTAAAATTTAACAACTGGTGCAAAACAACTTCTATCACAGTTTTCACGCTTAATTCATTTCCGATGCTTAATCAACATCGTCACTAATTCGAATAAATTAAGTGAAGTAAACACCTTTTCATTATGCAGCGTTTTGTTTTCTTGTATCTGAAACCATTTTTTCTAAAGTTCTGTTGTTTACGATATAATGATTAGGATAATTCAGAGTAATTAACATCGCAGATTTAAGCTTAATTTTCTTCTTTGTTTACATTTTTCTTCTTTCAGTTAGTATAATTTTAGATTGTACACGTAGGTTGATATAAAATTTCTCAAAGAGTTAAAGATCTGCCGTGGCGCTGTTTAAAAGATATTATTAAATATCTTCCATAAGGAAATTATACGTTTTGTGATGTAGGATCGATGATACATTAGGAACTTTCATTAGTTATATGAAATCTATAATTAGCAGAATATTAATGCGTCGAGTAAATAATGCCTGTAAAATGTAATATTCCACGGCGTAGTACAGAAGTAAATAAATCGCATATAAGAGAATTAATATTGCTTATTATGTATTTGATAAACTTTACGATTGTAACAGTTCAAAACCTAATCCATTTGTGGGCTGAAAGCGCAACATGTCGTCGTTATAATATGAAATAAATTTAAAAACTATTATATTTCAAATTCATCCTATATTCAATTCGGAATAAACACCAGAATAGCTATGAAAACTGAAAGAAAAAAGACGAAGAAAACATACCAGAAATTAAAAGGAAACATGAAATTTATAACTTCCCTGCATTGTCGTCAGGAGGTTGGTAGAATGAAAGAAGTAAAAAAAAGTGCCTGTTTCCTAAACTAATATCCAAACAAAGTTTATAGTTAATCTAAGAGAAACAATCAAAGTAATCCGTGCCTTTGATCAGTCCAGCACTTATAGGCCGAAATAAGCAATGCTGACAGTAGCATAATTATATTATCAAAAGCATAAACAAAGTAAAAAGCATTAAAATATTAATTTGAGCAGATTAACTCCGAAAAACAAAACTCACAAATAAAAACATATATTTTTACTTCAACCCCCAGATTCGGTTTCAATGAAAGATGTAAATTTCTTAAGTTCTTATTTCGTTTCTAGTTTTGGTATGTTTTTTCCTTCCTTTCTTTGTAGTTTGCTAATGTGCTGTTGGTATTTTATTTTTACGTACTTTTATTCCAAACTAAATTTCCGGTGAATTTTAAACACATTATTTTTTAATTAATTTTGCATTATATATATATCTACATATCTATATAGATATATATATACATATAGGAGTTTCATACATAGGCAAAGAATTCAAAATAACAATAATGCATCCCAAAATAAACCTGAAACAAATAAACAAGCCGATATGCAGAATACCTAAATGACAAATGAAGAACTATTTGCAAACTTGACAGCTCTGTTTGCAAGAGGTAGCAAAAATGCTCCGGGTCAAATTTAGTTTTCAGAAACGATAGCTGGCATTGTTTGATCTTTCTTTTTTATTATATTTGTCACTCGGAGAGAAATTAGAAATCCCTATTATTTATTAGTCATTTTTGAGAGAAATTCTTTCGAGAAGAACTTAAAGTAAAACACTTCAGTGCTGCGAATGGTAATCTGAGAGCATTTCAAATTATATTAAAACGGCGGATTCGAAATGAGGAGAATAAGAGCATTTCACTTATATTGAGTTAAATGCGTTCTAAGTGTGTAAGAATGCTAGAAGCTAGTCTAAAAGAATCAAATGTTACGAGAGAAATTATATTTACCATTGAGTCATATTCTGATGAAAATGTTTTTGTTCTTGGTTTTGACTTGTGTATTTTCTTTCAAGAAGTAGTCCAGCTTTCACAATTTAATGTTTGCTTGAATTTTAGCTTTTGATTGGTTAATTAATTTCGCAGCATGCTGCGCGACTTTAATAATACACATCATTTTAAACTGAAATTTCTTTATAACATATATACATTTTTATTAATTTAATTTTTCCCTTTACAGATGCAGAATAAAATTAGATGAAAAATTAATATTCCTCGAAATTTAATTAATAAAAACTTGCTTCTTTTGAGACAGAGATACAGTATTTGCGAAATTTAAAGAATAATTTTAAAAACTGTAGTTCACGATTAACGTTTCCAAATAACTACGTATGTTAATTATGTGCAATTGAACTAAAACTGGAATTCTGAGCATAAGTTAAGGTACGGCGAACCCAAATTTGTCGATTTACAAAGTGTTGTACAACAGGCCGAGTGCATAAATTCCGGTGGGTAGTGTTTTTCTGACTTAGTATGGTTGTTTAAGAGAGAACATTAGTTTTTATTTACGACTCTAAGGCATCACTTAAGTGAAGAATAAAAAAGCCAGTTTATTTGTAAAATCAAGGCGTCAGTCACAAACGTAGGTTGCCTGAAATCGGAAAAAATCACAAAGATCCCTATCAAGGAACTGGAACCCTTCTTTAAGCTTTAAAAGAATTGAGAGATCATGGTGAGGAGAGTCTAAGAGTAGTAACTGAGTTGGAAGTCCACTTTCTTACATTGTCGGCCCTCGAAACTATGAGGCGATTACGTTAGAGTTGGTTTTCCACCTTTCACTCTGTCATGAAAATCGAATCAGCTGTTGTAATATCACATGAAGACTCCACAAGGTTGAACTTATTATGAAAAAAATCAAGGAGATTTTTTTTACTTATAAAAATTCAAAATATTTTAATAATATTTACTACATTTTCAAAGGGTCTTGTTTAGGCCAAAAATAGTGAGACAATGCACTGTTTTTCGATGAGTAAAGATATAACTGATCTTCGATTCCAGACGTGTTTAGATCTGGAAGGTGGAAGGATTCGCAGCTTGTCTTTCGTTGGTCATGAAGGATCTCGTTTCCACGGAAATGGTTTCGTAGTTTGGAGTGGAATAATGGAAAATGGACTCACAAGCGGGAGATTTGTAACAGGTCACTGACATATATACGAGATCTTGGAGCTAGATATTAGGTTGTTTAGAGCTGCTGCTAGACAAAAGTTTTGTAAATGGATGGCAGATATTGTCTACATCAAGCATCAATGGCGTCACAATACTTAAAAGCAGAAGATATCATTGGAGTAGATTAGCCAGCTTATATACCAGACTTTAACCCAGTTGTTGATGTGTGAGATACTTTAGGTTTTTAGGTTGCAGAATTGCAGCCTGACAATCATCAAGATCTAAAAATTGCATTTTAAGATGAGTGGCATGCAGTTTACCAGGACCTGATGAACAGTTTTGTAAATTCTCTGCAATCACTGTATGACGCTTGTATTGTTCTTGTCACGCCCCGTATTAAGAAATTTGTTAAAAAAAGGGTATAATTTTTCATTATTTTTAAATTTCTATACACTTGTATTAGAATTTAATAGAGCTGCGTGTAATTAATTGACAAACTAGTAATTTAGGTTAAATAACATTTTTGTATGAGTTGTATTCAATCGTTTTTTAATAAATAACAGTATTATTATATTTCTAATAATAAACTTTCATTTTGACGAGCAGTATGTAAAAGAGATATTAGAAAATGTTTAAGGTTATAAAATAGATAAAATGTAAATACGATAATTGTTAAAATGCCTTCATTCTTATTTTAATTAAAAATATTAGTTGATAGATAAAATTTTTAAAGTTATCACTATAACAAGCCAGTCCTAAGTAACTGGAATGCGCTTTTAAAATAATTTGGTTAAATTTAAATGGAACCTAAGTGGGCCTATTTTTGAAAATAATTCGATTTTGATCTGATTGCTGGTAATTAACTTAACTATTACTCAAAGATATTGCGTCGTATTATAATAAATATATAGGAGACGGCATAATAAAGGAAACAGGATATATCTTATTACCCTTCTTCGAAGCAAGCTTATTTTTAATTCGATATACGCTTTATAAATACGGGGCTTTTATGGAACTGCTATAATTTTATTACCTGCTTCATTGATCAAAATACGCATTTGTATCTAATACTGTAATGGCTCCCCAGCCACGTCTGTTAGAGTTAAATATTTCTGAGGCAAATGAATTTTCAGAATAAACTTTGAATATATCAAATAATTAAATCTGTATTTTGGCTCACTCGAAAGCATTTGACTGCAGGAAAGTAAATTTCATAATTTATATAAGCTCTGACGTTCAAATATGTCATTAATATATCTCGTTAATATGCTGCAATACTTTTAACTAAATCAGTTACTGGATATTAAGCTATTACGTCGAGCGGGATATAGACCTTTTAATGTGCTCCATCGAGTTTTATACTGGTACGTTAGCAAATCAAATAGCTAGTGGCGTCAGGATATGTGTATCAGCTTTAATATCTCGACGGCCTTTAAGCTGAATACGTTAACGGGACGTGTATTTGAAATTTCGGGCAGCCAAACCATAAAGCTGGGCAGTAAAATAAAACGTCACAATTCCCATCGAATTAATATTCGAAATAGGGAGATGGGTGAATAACCAATGCACAAGGCTATTTATTTCATGTCTTGAGGGATTTTGAATTGGCGTATATCTGATGGATAAGATATGTAGAAATTTCTATGGTAAAACTTAGATTTATAGGAATCTAAGTTATTCTCTAAGAAATGTTGCATATTTAATACAGAATGTACCAAATCAGAGATTGTATTACTAAAGAACACTAAAGTCATCAATAACTTAGCGCGGGAGATTAGAAGTAATTGTTCAATTACAGCATACGACTATCAATATCTCTACACTGCTTAAATCATTTAACGCATTTTGACATGGAAGCTGCAGTATTTGTGTGTTCTGCCATTGGCAGCACTTCGTATACGTTCACGTAAATTATCCAGGACTGCAACCCTTGTTCTGTAGACCTTATGATTTGATACATTCAGAAGCCAATTAACGTTAAATATATGCGAACGATGTCTTTGGAAGATTGAATCTGTGTTCAGTTGCATGCAAAGATATGCTTAGATATTCTCTGATCAGTTGGCTCGCAGAATTCTCATTATTCCCTAATGTATGCAGCCGTACGTTTCCAACTTCCTAATGTACACAACCCATTAGTTTAAATTTGTTTCTAATTTACTTAATTTAAATTTGTTTACTAGGTTTTTAAATTCTGATTACTGTTTACCTGCTATTCTTGTCATCTACAATTCCTTTTTCATTCTGCTCTTGATTTCATAACTTTTTTCTTTCTCAGAACGTTTCAGTTTTTGTTAATCCAGAAGAAATAAGCCGTTCCTATTAAATTTGCTCCTGAGAAACTGTTATGTATACTTTTCTTGTAAGCACCATACTCAAATGCATGAAACATATAGAATGTCTTTAAATATGTAAAAGATATAGAATTTACTATAGGTGTTGCTTTGTATTTGGAGTAGATTTTAATCGAGATCCTATCGATTTCGAGGGCAATGAGTTACAGGTCCTTCTTTAATAAGGGCAAATAAATGTGCAGTTCAAACCTGAAAATTTGTAAATGCATGTACGAACAGAATAAAGGACTATTTTCCCAAAACGGACTGTAAAAGGAATTCAGTAGGAAATGTTTTCACGATGTCTGTACGTATGTATGCGTATATATATCGCTTAACTCAAAAACGATTAACCGTAGACCGACATTTTGTGTATGGTATTGCTGTAACATGTGGTTGTGCATCTACCTTTCTTGTTGCAATGGATCGCCTGCACCAGTATACTTGATATAGATATATATAGTTTAACTGCATGCAATACATGCAATAGAATTGTCAACAATTTTAACGTTAAGTGGTGCTAAGCCTAAGGTAGTGCGAATTTGCTTACATCTGAAACTCTTCGTATTGTATTGAAATAAGTCAGCTAGTGTGCATCGACTTCAGTGTTTTTCTGCCCGGTGCAAAACAAAGTTTCTTTACATTTTTGTGAATCGAAACATTTGGCGGAATTGTTTGTTTTGATCTATAAACTCAAATTTTAATTATAAATAATTTAAACTATTTTAACTGGATTTGGCGTTTTACGTCTTTCCGTCTTTTACAAATTTAATGAGGATGTTTTGAGTTTTTATGCATTTTTGCCTTGTCGGCAAGTGAGTTTTGAATGGATTCAATGAAATATATATCTAATAAAATTCGAGGAAATACTTTTAAATGAAGTGGATTATAAAATTTGTAATTTTATAGGCCGTACAAGGAAGTCATGTGATGTCCACATCAAATTTTGTTTTCTACCACCCTCTAAAGAATCTTCTGCTTTAGACTTTAGATTCTGTCATGCCGATATAGAGCTTAAGTCAAAAGGATTATGTCGTTTACATAAATATATTATTTATACAACATACAAACATTATTTGTTTATCTAGTGTATGTATGGCTACTGAATTTGACTGAAAATTACTTCAGTGATTATCTTAAACAAAAGTAATAATTTAGACAAATGCCTGTATGGCGTTAGGAAGCATTTATTGAATGAAGCAAGTTAGAAATTTTATTACTAAAATTTCACTAACATATCTCACATGCTTAATGGTTTTGATATATTAATAATGAATGTATTTTGAATATTTAAATTTCCTCTTATTTTTCTAATATTCTTCAACGTACTTTTTCTCGCTTCGGAATGAAAACTAGAATGTTTTACATTATGCCTTGAATGAGCAAAAAAAATGGTGACAATTTGCAAGAAAGGGTGCATTATAGAATGGATGTTTGTTCAGCAAGATTTAATAAATAAGACTGATATCCAGTGATAAGTGACCTTTGTTTAATTGTATCTTTCTTGTGAAGTATATCTAAAAATAAAACTGCTGAAAATGCTGTTAGAGAGTATTTAATAAAAATGCAGTGAATAGGTACGTAATTACCTTCTTAAAATATACTTTAAGAGATCAATTTCCATTGTTATCAAACGCCGATAGATCTTTTTTATCCACCACATTTTCAAATATGTGCCCATTTTTTTTCAGTTTATTGTGACACAATATTCACTGATTGAAAATAATTTTATTTCTCATTTTCTACTCTCATGTTCTTAAATAATTGTAAAGAAAACATAATATCGAAATATGCGCAAATAAGGAAAAATTAACATAATAGAAAAAAAAACTTGAAAAGAGGATATATAAGTATTAGAAGAAAAAAAGATAAGTTTAAATATTTTTCGCTATTGCCATCCAAAAAAAAATTAAAACCAGAATAACAATTTATTCAAACTGCGTTTTCAATTGTACCAAATACTTTGTTCTTAGAATATAAGAATATATTAAAATGTTTGAATAAAAGCTTTAATCTCATTGAAATACTGATCAACAAGAAAATGAGCAAAAATAATTAAAGAAACGACAGGTCTTAGTGAACATAATTCTTTGTCAATTTAGCAAAAATGCTGCGCTCAATCAGAGGCAATTAATCTTTATTCGGGTGTAAACGGCATTTTCTAATTCACGGAACATTTGCGCATTTTTTAGAAGACATGCCACTTGTTTTCTTTTTTCGTCTGAATTCTTCCAATAGATGACGAAAAGAGAGAAACGGATTAATTAACATAGCTAAATGTAGTGGAAGTATTAAACAGCAGCCATTTATCTTTATTACACGGTAAACTCAACATTTTGTTGTGATATTTTGTTATGTAGACTCAAGTTATTTCACAGAATGAATTTTGCGACATTGTATGCGAACCGGAAAACAGTTCCCCAAATTGCTGAAAGTTCTATGATCTTGTAAAATGAAAATAAGATTTTGTCAGTCTAATGTTTCGTATAACATTAAAATAAAGATTTTATTCTAATGAATGACAAAAAATAAATCATATATTTATTATTTTAATTCGTTTTCCATTAATTTTGTTTTACTTTATATAATCTGCACTCGTGTGCAAAATTAAGAGAATTTGCATATTATGTCGAATCTCTGAAAAACTATCAGAGAAATTTTTAATAAAATTTTTAAGGGTATGCATTTATAACAGAGCAAGAGGCGTAGCATTCAAATGTACTATTCAGAGATGCACAATTCATTTTATGTACGCATGATTTTTAGTAAAGCTCATAATGAAGGGATGTTGAAAAGCTACGCTGTGATATGGAACTGTAAATGAGTGTAGTATGGGGTATAGTATCCTCTTCACAGCCAGAAAGTTCGGGCAACGTGACACCATATTGGGCAGGAATCAACTGAGGACACCCTCAGACAGTGGATCCCTCTCCTACAGCAAGGCAGCTTCCAAGGGCATTCTAGACATGCTTGACAGGTCAGGAGATCTGGAAACCAATCCATGCCGGACTCCACGATGGTTCTCGGAGGACATGGCGAGACGAAATTACCCTCCTAGAGTGCCCCAGAAATATTCTATTGGGTTAAGTCGAGAGATTTGGCTGGCAATCCATGTGGCGAATATCCTCAGTTTCCAGGTACGTCAACCAGCTGAGCCCTATGCGAACGTGCGTTGTTGTGATAATTGACATAATTTCAAGTGTAAAGTTTGTCTGTGCAAAGTTTGTCTTTAGTTGTTGTATTAACAACAACTAAAGACAAACCTCGCACTTGAGAAATGAAACAGGTCTCTAAGATCTTCTCTGTACACCTCATTGCCGTCAGGGAAACTTTGTCAAACAAATGCAGGGGTCTGCGGCCGTCCAATATAATATTTGCACAAACCATTCCACCCTCACCACCATAATGATCTATTTCCCTTTTGAGGAAGGTATATTGTCGCATTCTATGTTTTCCTCAGATACAAGTACGCGGAGTATCTAGGTTGAAACTCATCTGTAGAAACTTTTCACCACTGAAGTCTGGTCCAAAGCGCATATTGTCTGCACTATTATAAACGTGCTCTCTTATATGTTGGAGAGACGGAAACAGTGGGTATTCTGGTATTATGAAGCCTTTGAGCAGCTATAGACCCTGAAACTTGCGTTGTAGTGGCTCGATACAGCATACGTGAGAGCTGTGGATCTACAGCAGATGGACAGAGGGTTACATTGAATTCTGTAACTGTCTACACTTGTGATTTTTCTGCTTTGAATATACTGACAATTATTCATCTTCTTCCATCATCCTTACTTTCATGACTACGTATTTTCCGTCATACCTTATAAAATTTAACCAACTCTTGCAAGAAACACAGCGAACGCCCTGAAATAGTAGGAGCACAAAAGTCTACGAAACCCCTCGTGCGTTTATATCTCTTCCAGAATCACAATTCCTCAGACTCACACGTGTATGCTTATGTATTCGACTCTAAATATTTGCATACTTTTTCGGCAGCATAAGTACTTTGGTTCAATATTTTCTGTAAAAATAGACATAATTTGCAAATTTTGTTAAGTTTCTACACGAGTATATATCTGTACTTCAATACATTGCAATAAATGTTTAATTTTATATTTTAACATGTGGTATGTTTAAATTTCAGATTAGATCTGTGGTCGGTATTAATAATTTAAAAACAAAAATTGCGAGATATTGTACGTACATATACTATTCATTATACTCCAGCATTTTGGAATTAAATTCCGATAGAACTGAACGTTGAATGTAACAACATACGTTTTCCTTATTATTTAATAAACAACGCTGGGAAGTCTACAATCTTTTTTACGTACATATTGCCGGGGCTTGAATACTTCGGAGAACTCAATTTGAGGGAAAAAACATTTCAGCATGAGCTAACCACAGACTTCGTTACATTCAATTTATAACACAACTGGAACTTCATGATACCCTTATAAAATAATTTTGCATGTACAGAATAGTAAACGGGACTAAAATTTGCTTTCGTTACATCCGACGGTTTATTATAAGCTGAGTTCGCTTTAGCGGGATTTGACTGTGATGATCTTTAAGCTTATAAAGGTATTCCTCCCGCCTTCTTCGCATGCCTTCGTGGTGTAGTGGTCAGCACGTTCGACGTGTAACCGAGAGGTCCATGTTTCGATTCCCGGCGAAGGCACTGCTCATTTTTCATGATTCCTGCTTCGAATAACCTAATGTTTTTGCAGCTGGCGCCCGAACTAAAAAGGTGGTGGATAATGATTCTCCACCACAGGGATTTGGAAATTAGATCCCCCAAACCCCAGTCGCCCTTTAAAAGGAGGAGTATATAAGGTATTTCTCCAGCCTTCTTCGCATGCCTTCCTGTTGTAGTGGTCAGCACGCTCGACACGTAGCTGAGAGGTTCGTGGTTCGATTCCCTGCGAAGGCGTTGCTCATTTTGCATGCCTCCTGCTTCGAAATAATCTATTGTCTCTATAAGGTGGTAAAACGTCATTTTACAGAGGTTTACAGATGGGATGTGGCACTTTTCTTTTTCAGAAGCTGCTTGATGAAAGTGAGATTCTGTAACAGCGCATTCTCATGCAACAGAAACACGTTATTCGTTTGAGCCTTTTTAAGCTTAATGAATTAAATCTATTTCCGAAGTCTGTCCATTGCGTTTTTAAAAATATGGAGCTTACCATCTAGGAGAAGACAGAAGCAGTAATTTGCATGTACAAGCAGTGCTGCAAGTTTGTTTCTGTAACCCTGTTTGTAAAATTATAACTCTGTTTTCAATTTTGAAACCAGCAGATTCTCATCGGACTAAAGACAGTTAATTGCACAAAATATTCTGTTTGTAAGCAGACAATATATTAAGAAACACAACTTGACATACCATGCTAATGAATGATGTAAATTATTTTCTGACAATTGTATTTGGTAGAATTTGTTAAAAAATACTTCTAAAATTATATAGGCTGATTATGAATGCCAAGAATATTTTTCAAATAATATAAGACACTCAAAGTATACCTAATTCCATTTATAAAGTGAAGTAGGAATGTTTTCAAAAACGTTATTACTGAACAGAGATTTATTAGTATAAGGCAGCATATTTTTATGAATGTAAAATGCCCTGATCTTAAATTAAAAAGAATAGAAATACCTTTCACAGCGAAGGATTGCAGTTGTACTTTATTTGAAAACACGGCTGCAGAGATAACTTTGGAGTTATCAAGCGATGATAGCTGAAATATTCGAATATATATCTAACGATAATTCTAATCAGTAGAAATGGTAAAAAGGTTGCAAGAAGTATTTAAAATAAACATGTAGACTGAATCATAATATTTCAGATGTAAGATAATTCATTAATTTTGGTAACTAGTGATTTTCTTCCATATTATTTATATTGAACTTCATTTGCCATTATAATTTCTTAATTGAGTGAACGTAGTTACATTCAGAAAATTTGTCTGTCACTTAATTCACATTTTTCTTACCAAGTGAGACACATCCAAACTACACTCACTTTCAAAAGTTGAGCACGAAGATGTAAAATGCAAAAAGGTCAACAAATACTGCTTTGATTGACGCAAAATTCGGCAGGAAAGTAGCCTATATATTTATGCATAAAACAAAATCAATATTTATATACAGAAATGAAAACAATATTAAATTTTTGTAAATTATCAGATAATGACATACCGGAGCCTTAAACAGAATTATGTATAAAGTGAAAATATACAGCATAAAATGCAAAAAAAGGACATTAATAGGGTATGCGATCTTCCTTCATCTGTATACAAAGTTACACCTTGTGACCATGCTTTCAATTAGGTGGTCAACCACGGCAGAATTAAGCAATCGTCATTCTTCTTGTAGAGCAGTTTCCAGCTCAATAAGAGTGGCTGGAGGTGGGAAACGTGAAGATACAGCACGGCCGAGAGCATCCCAAAGATTTTCAACGGGATTAAGGTCGGACGAATATGCTGGCCACGCCATACGCGCAATCCCTTTACTCTCCAGGTAGCCATAGACGATGGCAGCTCTATGCGGACGTGCGTTATCGTCCATTAAAATAAAAGTAGGGCCAACTGCTGCAGCGTACAATCTCACAATGGGTTCTAGGACTTCATCCCGATAACGGACAGCCGTCAAAGAACCCCGTTTAAAGATGTTCAGGTCGGTGCGGTATACTAATGAAATCCCTACCCACACCATAATGCTTCCGCCTCGGAATGCGTGATGTCCGGTGATGTTTTGGGACTGATTGCGTGTTCGCTGTTTGCGCCATATCCTTATACGCTTGTCATCTGGCTGTAGAGCTATTGACATTTTCCCGGCACCACTGTAATCGTGGCCCTCTTGATTGGACGGAAAAAGGAACACAAACTGGAGGTACCCGGGCGTACACTCTACTCATATGTAATGTTCGACGTACAGTAGTTGCAGATATCGCCTTACCAATGGACGCTGTAACCATAGATGTCACACGTGTGGGGGTCGCTCTGCTATTCGGCTTTGCTACAATAGCAATATATCGATCTTCCGCGGGGGTTGTAAGCCTTGGGCGATCGGCTACGGGCCTTCGGACAACTGTCTGTGTGATTTGGAATTGTTTCCATAAACGTGAAATTACAGAATGATGAACGCCGAAGAAAAGAGCAACATCTGTGATCGACTGTCCTGCTTCAATGCGCCCCACAGCACGCCAGCGCTCAGAATCTTTCCTTCGCCTTCTGGAAGTCATAGAAACACGTTTGTGTTGAAAATAAATTGTAGGAAAATTTTAAACACCTTCTATCAGCACATACAATCAACTTCTGTAACCCTTCATAAAGCTGGCTTCTTATAAGATTGCCTTTTTTGCATATTTCTTGACAAGAAAGCGCGATTGGCTGTTACCTAACATATTTGCATACTTCCGTCTACCTCTGCAGCGAATTGCATCCTCTTCAATTCTGATTGGCTTCCGGAAATTAGCATTTTCCTGTCGATGCTTAACTTTTGGAAGTGTTTGTATATCAATGTAAAATAATATATTATAACCCATAATGAATGCATGCTCTTAAATTACAACTAAATATGGAATTCGTAAGACATTAGTGTCGGAATTATTTTTTATTTCATGAACAAATTTTCTTTTAGAAATGCATGAAATTTTAAGATACACCGTTAGTTTCTTCGAAGTAGTAAACACAAAGAAATTATTAATATCATGGCTGTGTTTCAAACCACTTATTTATTGCTTACTATATGAATATATTAAATAATTTCTATTGAGATAAAATAAGGGGATATTATTTTATTTTGCATTCTGCTTTAAGTAATACACGGATGATAAGAAACTGAGAAACCAGGTGATCAAATCAAGGCGGCAATTAATTACTGTTCCTTTGTATATCATTGTTTCGAACCGTATTATGCAAGTAATTAAATTTTCTTAAGTTAGGAAACATGAAAAATTAATTTTTTTCTTTTCCATGAATGGATAAAATTTAAAACTAGCATTTTGATGATCAAGTTATTATTCAAGAATCGCAGCATATTTTTCGAAGAACGATTACGAAAAATAGTTTTGTTTGGAGCAGGCGTTTCTTCAGTTGTAGATAATATGTTTAATTTCAGTGCTAAACTATTTTTCTGATTTTCATTACGAAGTTTATTCTTCTCATGTGTTTGAGTTCCAAGTATTGAGTGCCTGCTGATGCTGCAGAATTGAATGCCTGTTTACAATTATTATACACTCACGTTTGTGAAAATTGCAACACCATGAAGGACTTACGCGAGTGAGCTGAAATTTTCAGGAAATGCAAAGTAGCGCATGATATGCAAATGATTAGAATTGCAAATCCGTAGCGCATGCGTATGCTGAGCAGCGCCCTCTGAACGGCTGATGGATCCGAATAAATAGACGGCTGTAGCGAGGCGTGTATGGTTATCGGTGGTTATCTGCTAGTGGTAAACGTTAACTCAATTTGTACTTATGCCTCGTCGACGAAAGAGAGCGAGATTTGAACAACTTACAGAGTTTGAACGAGGGAGAATCATCGGCCTTCGTGAAGCTGGATTGTCGTATCGTGCAGTAGCCTCTCGTGTGCAGCGTAACAGCAGCACAGTGATGCGCGTTTGGAAGCAGTGGACGGACGAGTGTCGGACAACTCGGAAATCCGGGAGTGGACCCCGAAATGTGACGTCAGCTCGCGATGATAGACACCTGGTCCGCATGGCGCGGACGGACCGTACAGCTTCCTCTAGACAATTGGCAGCACTGTGGTCAATAGCTACAGGTGTTTCATTGTGTGCTTCATCAATTCGTAGACGTCTGCTGCAGTGTGGACTGCGCGCACGGACTCCTTTATACAGGATCCCCCTAACGCACGACCATCGCCGCCTGCGGCTACAATGGGCCAATCAGCATAGAGACTGGCGTGCTGATTGGCAGCATGTCGTGTTTTCTGACGAATCCCGCTTTAATTTGTGGTACCATGATGGCCGCATTCGTGTCAGACGCTATGCCGGTGAACGCCACCTTCCGGAGTGCATTATCGAACGCCACAGTGGACGAACACCCGGAGTTATGGTCTGGGGCGCCATAGCATATCATAGACGATCTCAATTGCTACGAATTGTGGGCAATCTGAACAGCAACCGGTATATCCGTGAAGTTCTACAGCCCGAAGCTGTTCCCTTCCTTCAAAGCTTGCCAGGCGCTGTATTTCAACAGGACAATGCCCGCCCTCATACTGCTCGGATTGTTAAATCCTTCTTTGCAGCGCAGCAGGTACAGCTTCTTCCTTGGCCTGCGTGTTCCCCGGATATGTCGCCAATTGAACATGTGTGGGATGTCATTGGTCGGCGTCTTGCTCGTGATCCTCGTCCTGTTGCGTCTGCAGACGAACTTTGGGTACGCGTACAAACGATATGGAATGCTCTTCCTCAGTCAGACATTCAAACTTTGTTTGACTCCATGCCACGTCGTGTAGCAGCACTTATTGCGGCGCGTGGTGGCCACACAAAATACTGATTCTGATCTCTTGTTCTTGTTTGTTTGCTTTGAACATTTAATCATTTATTTGTACCACTACCACTCAACTGTGTATTAAATTGCATTCAATTATGACGATTCCTTCTTGGTGTTGCAATTTTCACAAACGTGAGTGTATATATATCACTGTTTCCCTATGTAATATAAACATAATCAAAGTTTTCGTGCATGATTTTTCACGAAAACCTGCTTCAGGCATAAGAAGGTTAGACTAAATGGAGTAAACCCCCTCCGTATGCCCCGTGCAATGAAAATGAAGCCATAAAACGGTCACGATATGACTTGACGACTTATGATGGCCGCTGCCATAAGCGAGCTCCTGGTTGGCTTTGTTTGCATTTTAATTGGTGTTGTCTACATGTTAGCGTTTATTAATGAATATTTATAAGACTCCAGTTCTAATTCTAATACTTAACACAAATGATTTTCTGCTTAGTATATAAAGAAATCTCAAGGACTGCAAAAACCGGTGTCAAATTCGATAAAATTTAGGTACATGGAATTGTCTAATCGATAACTATATGATATGGTAAAAACCTCGAACACTAGTGGGAGTTTCAGCGGTGTTATGTGCAAAGTATGCCTAAAGACACTTTTCTGAGCGTCCACACGTTAATATTTGCTCTCAGAGTAATGTTATATAATTTTGTATTCTTATCCTTAGCTGTGTGACATCCATGATAAGTCGTGATATCACGTCAGTGACATATCCTTCGCTTCATTTTCGTGACATCATGTTTACTCCATCTATTCTAAGCTCCTTCCTCAGGCAAGCCTCAATAGAGTGATTTGTAAACAAGGAATAGCTATTATTTTAATCTTTTTAATGTTTTACATGATTCAGTTAAAGGGACATTGAGAAAAATTTTATAAAATTTTATCGATTGTTTTCTAAAAGTTGTTCAAACAGGTCTGTTTAATTAACACCGTCGAAATTTGCCAAATAAAAATGGTACTAATGCAGGAAATACAGATGTAATATGTACTTTTACTGGACAAATTGAAGCAAAAAAAGTATGACATCTGTCATTATCAGGTAATAAGTCTTAATGTGAATGTATCTATAATGCTACACTTAACAACGTTATAATTCTGACCAAATCATTTACAAGTAATGTACATTATCATCATGTACTAACTTGTCGACACCTGATAACAGTAGCTATTGATTTCGCATTTTTTCCCCGGAGGGCGGGCTTAAAAGCGGACGTCTTAAGCAAATTTAACTCAGAAATGATAATGAAACTTCTACTCAATGAAGGAAAAACAATATTTAAGGAAAGGCAAGTCAACGTATGAGAAACTTCAGTGTATTTAATGAATAACAGCATTTTTAGACTAGTAATTTTGAAAACGAAGTAATGGGATTTTCTATAGAAGGGAGCATTTAACTGGCAGCTTTGATATAATAATAACTTGATTATTCTAATGAAAAACATTAAAAAAGTATACATTGGCGGAAACAAACAACATAATGGGCTCCTTCTGTTCGGGAAATAAAATGTATATTGTAGCTCTATTATCATTGTTCATACTAATGAAAGTCTTTCACCAAATACCTTGTATTTATTGCCATCTCTCAAATTCTGCAATTACAGCTCAATTTAAATAAATAAATCATAATAAAAATAAACCTAAAAATCAGAATATTTTTACGCTTTCGTCAATATAAGTACTTAATTTTAAATATATATACGTCGGCTCGTCATAAATCATAGATTTGCATAGTTTACATATAAAAGCATGTTCATTGAAAGCAGACTTTAATAACTGATTTCCCGAATTTTAGTATTACACGGATAATAAACAGAGTAAAATTGTCAATAAAATGAAGAAATGACTTGCAATATCTCTGTTTACAAAAGGAATTATACTTCATTTCTTGTTTGCAGTAGAACTGCCAGTTCCATTAAAGAATATTCCTTTCATTCTGAAATGTTGAACAAAACTTATCGCATTACATTCTTTCAGTCGCAGGATATATCTTTTATCTCCATATATATCTCTCTTTTTATTCTCTGAAATTATTCATAGTGCATATTCTATTTGATTTCGAAGAATTTCACTTGTCATTTGAAGATATCATATTTGTATTCAGCAGTCATACGTAAAAGTCAACATTATTTCGCATCTTTCAGCGCTGAAATGTAGATTCAGAAATTCTTGCATCCGTTTATTCATTTCTGTTCTATGTTATCTGTGATATGTTTCTTCTCATGTTATGGATGATTTCGTTTCTATTATTTGATACTAAAATCTGCGTCAAAGAGTAGATACAAAACTTGTTAGTTACATTCCTTTCCATAGCTTTTAGTACATCAAGAGTTTTTTGGTCTATCTTATTTAAATGAGATATTTTGTTTCCGAGTCTCTCCCATTATTTCACAGATACATCACACTCGAAACTTAAATCACCAAAAGTATATTTTATTTTCGTTTTAAATAATTACTTTGTATTGAAGGGTTCCCCTTAGTTCACTAACCAGTTATTTTAATTTTGGTATCTTTTCTGAACTCTCTCAGTTTCTCCTCACATTTTCTCGTGAGGATGAAAATTAAGTAGGTGAACGAGAATATTTAAACGGGTGAAACAAGAAAGTTAGACAGAGCGTGATTTCGCTAGGATAACGCACTTTTGCTATTTTTCCTCCAGCTATTAATCTTAGTAGCGGCTACGCATTCTGGCCGTTTAGTTGGTCTGTCGCGGATATAGGTTGCTAGGTCAGCTTTTTAGAGGAAATTAAATTGTGTAGCCTTGCACTATTTCTTACCTTTGGAATTTATTGTTAAATTATTTTAAAATTCTCATAGCAAGCAGTCAGTGCTATTGTAAGCATGAAGTCCGTGCATTTCTGTTAGAGTTGTGACTAAGAAAAAGGGTCTTTCACAGCCTTTCCTTTTGAGCTCAGTTTCACGTCTGTGCGAGATGTCGCCAGGTTGGACACTGTGATATTGTCACATTGCATGACAGCTAAAAAGTTCAGATCTTACAGAATTGATATTTTTCGTTTGGGTTTTAGTTTTATTATGATCGCATTTCTTATTCACCTCTCCCAACACGCATGGGAAAATTTGCTATAATTTATACTATGGGTGCTAGGTGGTGTTTTTACTTCTGTTTACAAAGATAGTGCAGTAGAGGTAAACATATGGATAGCCTCGAGCTAAATGATATTCCAAATGTTAAACGTTTGTGTAGCATAAAGTAGCAGCTTAAAGAAAAGATGGAATCCTAGTTTTTTTAAAGACGTTTGATCAGGACGATAAGTGAATTATAAATAGTTCGATAAAGTAACAATCTTATTTAAAGAGAAATGTCATCGGAAATAACGCTTATTATTTTTATTGCAAAGCGTTTTATTATACTTTAATCTTATTATCATTTGGTTTGTCTCAAAATAGCTAAATAAATTATTAAATTACATCATTACCTATGCTGTTACCGGTTCGCATCACAGTTTGAGAAACGTTTTAGCTCACCTAATTACCGTCGAATGTCAAGGCAGAATTTATTCATTTAGAAAGAAAAATATAATCTGTAGTCATGCGTATGATAGGGATTCATTTGGTTGGTATTCAATTAGAATTGATAACTGCTTAAAAATCATGTTATAAATATTACTCCGTCCTCTCATATTACTTCAAAAATTGAGATATTTTCAAATTCCAAGGAAACATTTAAGGAAATATTGGCGAAATAATGCGTTGCTTCAACTGCATGTTACTGAAATATTGTGGTTTGTAGACTCGAATTTTAGCTTCCATTCGAAATCCCAACAATTATTTGATACTTAAAAATTGTTAGCAATATATGGAGTATTTCAATTCGACTTTACGAGAAAATTTCACATCACGACTATGTTTTATAACATGTAACAATATAAAGCGCAAACAGAAATTATGCATCTACCCTATAACGATTTGCGATAACGAGCAAGCCAGCTGCAATTCGCCTTGGCATGGATGCCACAAGCTCTTGGTAGATGACTGGAGACAGGTTGTTACAAATGTCTAAGCAGCATTCGCACGACGTCGAGACATGCCGACATGGTGGTGTCTCAGCTCTGAGTTGCCGCTCACTGACATCCCAAATGTGTTTTATCTGGTTAAGATTCATCAAGTCAGGTGACCAGGACATTAGCTTTAATTTAACCGTTTGGTGCTTAAACAACTCCAACACAGTTCGAGTTTTGTGACATGGAGCTAGAAGATTGCATTTCCAGTTGGCAAGGTAGACGCCATGCAAAGGTGCAACTGATCTACAGTTATGTTCATATAGCCTGCAGCTTTCATGGTCTATTATATCACACCTACGTGTCCCAGAGCCGCTCATGAGAGCGTCTCCAAAGCATAATACCGCAACCACCAGACTGTGTACGATCTGATGTACAGGCGTGATCGACTGTTCGCCTGGTAAAGGGCATACCCTAACACAACCATCGATATGAGGAATGAGAAATCGTGATTCCTCCGCCCAAGCAACTGTTTTCTGCTTATCCATGGTCCATTTTAGGGCCATTATAATGTGCCCTCTATCAAATTCACTTAGGTCAGCAGTCTTTCCCATCATTCTCAAAAGTAAGTTCCTTACCTCTCCAGCAACACTGTAATACCATTCCCTCTTAATCACGTGCCCTCTACGTCATCAAGACGAGCTGATTGAAGAATTTGTGGATGGTCATAATGTTTTGACTCGTCAGTGTGTATGCAATGAAAAGCATGATATTCCCTATCAAATTTAATTTTATAAGGGCTGTAAAGTTTTAATCTGCGTGTTTCCGTAGGATACGCATTGAATTATTTATTTAATAGTTTAATTTAGTTTGGATATTAAGTTGCACAAGGAATACCTGTAATGAAATTATTATGTTGTAATTAGTGAAATTGAGATTTTATGGTAGTTTAAAGACCTACTAGTTAAAATATTTACCGAAAAACTGGCAAAACGTAATCAATGACATTTTCAGGTATTTCTTTTCACTAAGATTCCTGATCGCTATCTGTGTTATTCGATTTGCAAATTTAAAGTTTTTCTGTTCTTTCGATACAGACTATGCACTGTTTAACTAGTTCAGTTACTTGTGTGAAATATGCATTTCATTTTTAATTAACAAATGAGAAAATAATGAAATCAAAAATCAAACTTCGGTGACGGAGTGATTTGTGACATTAGGAGGGTATGTGAATTATTTTGAGGAATTTATTTTCATGCTCAGAAAAATGTGTTTAATTTTATCTACATTCCTTGCTCTTATACCATAAAAAAATTCCTCCAATAGGATTTGATATAGAGCTTTGCTATTTATTTTTTGTATTTTAATGAGTCAATGAACAGAGATTATAATGCAAATTGTTTAAATATGAGTAAAGTTACAAATAAATTTTAAATAGGAAGAGGACATCTTAAGATAATTTATCAAGTTCACGTTATTCTTATACTCCTTATTATATTTTTAAATTTCAACTCCATAACATCCTTTTCAGCACTTCGAATATAATAAGGTGGGCAATGAGTCACATATCGCTCTCGATCATATCTGATCGAGTCCAACGGAGGATCACTGAAGCATATCAGATAAGATAAGGCTTCATTTATATAGGCTTCATTTATATAGGCTTGCTTTTATATGGATTTATTCCCTATAAGACAAAGTCCCATATCGATGAATTTTTATATAATAATCAATAATCTGTATATATTTATATAATTTTATATTGTAACTAAGACAGAAAACCAAGACTCAATCCTCGCAAATCTTAACTAGGCAGATAGCTCTAATGTGCTTAGCATTAGCGCAATACATCCAATTCATAAAACATACTAAAAACTGAAAGCAACAGTAATTGCATCACGTGTAGGAGAAAGTAAGCTGAAGAAAACAGAGACGCCATGTACACGACGGTACAGCTTTCAAATTTTGAAGTTTGTTACTGAAATCAAAGAACTAAGATTTCCAATAGCCTCCTCTTTCTCTCGCCTAATATACCTTATCGTGCATTGATGGCAATGTATTGACAGTCGTTTATAATATGTAAGATAATAACGGAACTAAAAATGGAACTACAATAAATATGCCACAAAATCTTGCATTATATTACAATTATTTTTGCTTTTTATTTCGCTCTTTCACAGCAAAAGACCCAGTTGTCCAAGCAAACAAACATGGCTAACTCATAACTTATTCTTTCCAGTAACACGTTAAACATAACTCAGCTATTTCAGACATTGATGAACGAACTATCAATCATTCTTTTATAGCTGGCATTACATATTCTAGTTCATGATCCCTATCTGACCGTTGTATGTATACTCCAGAAATGTTTAAAAATTTCACGATGATATTTACACATGCTTTTGCAGTATTGCTGAAGGAAACGAGAATGTGGAGCTAGTATAGAATACAAATACTTCAAGGGGCATGAAATACCTTCGGTTAGCTAAGTTTATGTTGGCATTCTATCAGTTTATTTCCTGAAAGATGAAAATAACCTTTTTTAGACGCTTTCTTCCTCTTTAAAGCCAGACTTCGTGGTATTATTGGAAAGCACATCCCCCTATCCCTGGACAGATTACTGCACATTTTTCACGTATCTTGTTCCGAAATAAACTGATGATGCTCCAGTGCGAACAAACTAAATTGTGTTGAACGCTAATTCGTTCCCAAAGGATATGGCGACTGGATTTCTGCAGTTTTTCGGTCACCTTTTAATTTGGGCAAAATCTGAAATATTTTTTTTCTCTTTAACACGTACCTTCATAGTGTAATTTCAAAGCACGTCCGGCTAGCAATCTAAAGATTTGATGTAAAAATCCTGGCAAAAACATTGAACATTCTTCATGTGACCATCTTTGATAAAAATACTAACTTGACCCGTTTACGAATAGAAATTGTAAAAACAGAATTGTTTCAGGATCTAAAATACAACTTTACGTGTTTAAAGGTACTGAATACATTCAAAGGTTGTACGAAATAGGAGTAGAATTTTGAATACTGAGAAATTAACAGAATTAAATGCATTTATTGATGCAAATACTAAAAAATAAATATAGATACTGCAAAAGGTATTGCATTTAAGAAATTTAATGAAATAATAAACCAGTTCATTTGTAAAGAACATATTTTAAATTAGCACGAAATAGAAAGGCAAGGATAAAATTCACAAATGTGTAGTATTCATT
The DNA here is from genome assembly GCA_000611955.2 of Stegodyphus mimosarum. Taxonomy (NCBI): domain Eukaryota; kingdom Metazoa; phylum Arthropoda; class Arachnida; order Araneae; family Eresidae; genus Stegodyphus; species Stegodyphus mimosarum. The sequence continues at coordinate 206,088 of KK113181.1, forward strand.
TTGGTAAATTTAATAGTTCATAGTTTAACTCTTTCTTTAGAATTCTGATTTTGCCCTTAAATGGAAGTCCAGAAATATCTTACTTGGCACAAACATGTCATAACCAGCTGACTCAACACCTAAATTACACTAACATGCAAACCTAGCGAGAAACTTTTAAATCCAGTCGAAGGTCAATAATCGCTTCTTCGAGGAGAAGCATTTTGTTTAAATCCCCAAATTACACGAGTCGTTTGGGAATCGATTTTGGAAGTCATTTCTCCGTGGGTTAGATTTGGAAGAACATAACGCAACACGACTGCCCATTTATACCGAAGTCCATCGAACGCAATCATCGAAGGGTTGAGGGCAGCCTAGGAATCCGATTTGTACTCGGAATCGGAATTGCGATGTTCCGCCATGCAGGAAGAGCATCCGGGCATTTTATCAAGGGACACTGCGATGTAATGAAGAAGCAGCCAAGTGGCAGAACAAATTACTTTAGCAGATGAACAAACCTAACGCGACCGACATACGTAATTCGCATGTTATCGGCTGCTAATCGATTATAACATGCGTAGATGATATTTTGAGGGGTTTTTCGAGCGATTCGATCGAACTTATTCATGGAGATGTCCATTTTCTAGTGGATATTCACGCTTGCATTATTGTTTAACAATTACTCTTTACACTTTAGTTGTTTTTTTTCTCTTCTAAATTCGTATTAAACGATCACTTAAAATGCAATTTAAAATGACTCAATCCATGCTTTTTCCACTTATTTATTCTTGTTTTTATTTATTACTTTATTGAACTAAATAAATGATAAAATGCTGTAACGTTTTAATTTTTTATTATTTTAAATAGAAATATGGCTGTGCCTTAGAACACTGTGTTATCCTAAAAATAGACACGCGGTATTGTATGCTCTATTGACTGTATTGTTTAACATGTGAGCATCTACTGTAGCACTTCTTTTGTGGATATTACAACAGTAAGTAAGTACTCCTGTAAGTATTTTTTGCTGTAAGCTTTGCTGTTACTTGTAGTAATTTTGCTGTAGATGACTACGGCGATTAACACAGCTAAACAATAATATTTTCATCCAATATTATAATAATATTTTGTATTATATTATGTATTTTTATTAGACCTAATTAGTTTTTATTAGAACTTATTTACGAATAACAGTTAAGCGATTCTATCTACTTCTACTGAAAAATAAAGAAAATTCCGTATTTTATATTTATCGTAGTAGTGTGTATTACTCTATTTTTGGCCTTTGTTCTCCGACTGATAACTATTAGCCGTCTGAAACTATGTTCTAGTTGTTAGCTATAATGATTTAAATACGTGAAACGGGTGTTTACAATTATTAAACAGTGGAGCGAGTGCGTCCGTCTTGGGTGTCTTTTATTATATTAATTCTGATTGAAAGACGATAATACGATCTGTAAAACTTCAGAACTGTCTGTTATTAAAGATATAAATTACCACTGCAAAAATCATTTTCGTTGTCTACGTTTCCAGCTAAATCTATCTACGACGCAGTCACCTGATGCAGAGAATTAATATTTTCACGCTTATTAAGTCATTTTAAGGAAACAAAGCAGAGACGAAATAAAAATATATTCACAAATTAAAAACGCTGAACATTTTACAACTTGAAAATTCAACCCATTCGTTGCAGACTAACAAAGGCATTCTAAACAGATTTGAACAGATTCTAAGCACATCTTCAAAATAAATTCATTATTGCCTTCTGTTATCAGATAATGAGTTGATTCTAACTTTCACTTTGCACGCACATAAAACAAGAAAAATGCCAGGTTCAATAATTAAAGAAACGGTTAAAAATTCAATTTCCGTCGACCGTCATTCGAAAAGTTCATAACTTGAATGCTCCGCTAAAATAAAACACTGAACATCTGCAATAATAGTACACGTTAGTTCTGTAATATTTTCTTCTTTTGAAGCATAACGGCAGATTTCAGCACTGCCGAAGAGTATTGCTGAAGTACAGCCCAAGAGATTCAGTGTTGCCACACCCATATTTATCTATCTATCTATCTATTTCTATATATGTACACATACATCTATTTATAAACACACATATAAATAAATAAGAGCTGAAACATTTAAGATTAGAATGATATATATTATTCAGTTCGCGCAGTATGTTGCGAAATTAACTAATCAATCAAGAGATAAATATTAAATCAAAATTAAACACTGAAAGGTAGAAAGTTACCGAAAAGCAAATGCAAATAAGAAAATCATAGCCGTTTCAAACTATGAAAAAGAATTTTAAAATGCTATATAAAAATGTAAAATTATAACAAATTGTTGAAAATGCCTTGGTCTCTTTCAAGGAGCGGCCGAGGAAGTTTTAACAAAGCCATATTCCTGAATCATATCTAGATTGTTTTTAAAATTAGATACATTTCAAAATTATTGAAAAGGACAATAAAGAAAAAATAGTCCAAAAGATAATTAAATAATTAGGATAATTAAGTTATTTGAAAGTTCAAAGTGATAAACTTAGAAAAATGTCATTTAACAATCGCTAAGATACAGCCTGCTCCGAAGTTACCTCAAAAAATTAAAAAGAAAAGTGCTCGAAGGAGAAACAGAAAATCCAAAAGTTAAATCAAAAATAATCTACAAGCAATTCGCAAAATTAATGAATAATTTGAATATTCTTTGTGTAAACAAAAATCTTCAGCAATGTGATAAATATATATATACATGAAAACAGAAAAAAAGTTTCCCTTGGGAAAAATCAAAAGCAATTTGCTAACCAAATATTAAAAGAATGTGCTAGATAAATGTAAACTAAAATTTAAACAAATAAAAACGTAGAAGTACTCAGAAATTCTTAAAATCAAAGGCAACTGTTTTGAAACGAAACTTACATGCTGAAATATAATATGTTGTATATCAGGAAAACAAACTGATTAAGTAAATACAAATAAATTAATTTTCAAAAGAACACCTGAAGAAAGAAAGGTCACTGCACTGTTAACCAACCTTGTTATTTAATGCGAGCGAATAACTTTTGAGAATCGTTAAAGTTTTGACCCGGAATATAAAAGTCTCAACTGTAAAACAATTAAAAGTTTTAATAAAAAAAAGTAAAATAATTCGGTGGCAACAGTTTGAAAACTGATACGGACATTTACAGTGAATCGATGCAAAATGCCAAAAAGAAATTAATAACCCTTCTGAGCTAGCGCTTCTTTGGGCTAATAAAACAAACATGTCATAAAAAATCTGAAAGCTTTCAGATTTTATATTGCGTCCAAAGGGACGTTTCTTAACGTTATCCGCGTTACTTTTATTCCCTAAATATCATGTTCTTCGCACTTAAACTATAAAATTCAATTCAACTGCAATATCACAAAATAATTTTTAAATGCACATACCTTTAGAATTTCCAGTGCAGTCTCTTCCGCTAGAGATAAACATTTTTTTCTTCGTACAGTATATGGCCATATTCGCAGAAGGATTGCGTTATTCAAAGTTTGATGGCTGTAGATACCGTTGTTGTTTTATCACTATGCGAGTAACATACACTCATTTACGCAGATTCTTCATTATTTAATTTCTTTAAGTAGGACACAGAGCGGTAATATTCGGTGGCAACAGTTTGAAAAGTGGAACGGACATTTAGAGTGAATCGACACAAAATGCCAACGAAATTAATAGCCCTTCTGAGCTAACACTCCTTTCCGCTAATAAAATAAATATGTCATAAAAAAGTCTGATAGCTTTCAGATTTTACATTACGCTCAAAGGGGCGTTTTTTTAACGTTTTATATGTTACCTTGGTATGTGTTACCTTGGTATTAGTAAGAAATGGTGTTTACTAAATACCATTTCTTCGCGCTTAAACCATAAAATTTAGTTCAACAGCAATATCGCAAAATAAATTTAAAATGAGCATATCTTTAGAATTTCTGATACACAGTCTTGCGCGCTGGAGATAATTTTTTTCCTTCCGTACAATGTTGCCATTTCTCGCTTTGAAATCGTTGAGTTAGTTAATCAAAAATTCGTGAAAGTTTTACAAAATAGGAAATCGATAATAAAACAAATTCTAAATTTTAAATTTTGGCTTTCAGTCACATAAATTCGCACATATTCAGGTGAAAATATATTCAAAATAATTCAAAATTTCAAAATTTGATGGCTCTGATAATTTGATGGTATTCAAAATTTGATGGCTCGAGGTACCGTTGTTTTATAACATTGCGAGAAACATACATACATTTATGCATATTCTTTATTATTTAATGTCTTTAATACAGAGCTCTACTGTTTGGTGGCAACAATTTGAAAAGTTTATAGTGAGTCGACGAGAAATGCCAAAGCGAAATTAATAGTTCTTGTGTGCAAGTTGCCTCCTTGGACTAAAAAAAAACGTACCTTTTGAACCTATAGAGGCTCGTTCTTTTTGGAAGCATAAGCAACTGAGTTTTCAAAAGGCTGTATGAGGAATTATCCGTAGGTCTTGAAAACAGCAAAGTCAGTGGAAAGGTGTAAAAACCCTTTATGCAATCATATATAGTTGAACTGAGTGCCTCGCTTGGGCATACATAAACCAACACGTCTGGCTTAACTCTAACAGTAAAATGTTGAACTTAAAATAAAAATGTACTTGACTGGATAATTTAAACGCACAAGATGGCTCTGACTCATAGAAGCCGGTGGAAAAAAGCCTAATGGCTGGAAGCACTCAACGCCACAGAGTCGAGTCGCTAGTAAGTAACAGCGTGGCCTTCAAGCAGGCATAACACATTCTAAATTCACCTTCTTATAAATCTGCTTAAATAGCACTTCTTTTTTCCTTAATTTGAATACACGCACACTATCTGGGTAGCTTTCTGGCAGAAAAGAGTAGGTGAATACGAGAATTAAAAAGAAAGTTGTTTAGCTAAAATTTAAATGATAATTAAAATAAATAAATAAATCCTCGCGAACTGTCCTACCATTAAACTTATACATTCGAACTGGAATATTTACAAAAACGTTCTTGCTAACACTACTTACAACAAAATACTAAGAATCAAAAATAATTTCTTCATCAGTTCAAGCATTGCTCCTCTCCCTTACTAAAAATAATAATTTCAATTCCAGCCCTATTATACGCAAACCGATGAAGACTTTGTACTGCCTACTCGCATTTTTTTTATCCTTCCACTTCCCATATTGCTCCTCGTAACTTTTTTACACATTTTACACACTTGAAATTTAAAAATAAATATATTTTATAAATACATGCATTGTATAAAATTAATAATAAATTTTTCCAAACGTTAGCATTTTTAACAATATTTTTAAATTGTATTTCAATTGATTAGTTTTAAAATGTTTTCTAATTTTTGCAATTTTATTTCTACTTTTCAATACATTTTAATTAATTAATTTTACGAAATTAAAATTAATTCGTTTTTTTTTCACAACATTTTCGATTTTTAAGTTTCCAGACTGAAAATTAATTGCAACTGAACTCAGTTTTGCATTATATTTTATTTTTCCTTTCCTGAAGCTTGACAGTGGAACTACACAAGGTTCCATCCATGTCACCACTGAAACCGTAACACAGATTTTTGTCCTTTATGCCCTTTTTTTCCTCCCATTTTTTTCTGATTAATTTATTTAAATTAATTTATTTAGATAATTTTCCCAACTTCCAACATATATTTCTGGCATACAACTCCCGATTTAAAACTGTTGAATTTGATTTAGAAAATCTTATAAACACTTCTGCTTTTTCATTTGTTTCAAATTTAAGTAATATGTGTTTACCACATTGATTTTTATAATTGCTTAGCCCATTGCTCTTAATTTATATTTATTAAGCCCATTGTTTTTAATATTTATTTGGAAGATTGCTCTTTATTATCCCAGTGAAAATTCTTTTTGTATCTTAACAAACTATATTTTGAGCACATTATTTCCGATTTGTTTGTCCAAAGATTATTTATATCACTTATTAATTTTTCAAATTCCTTTCGATTTAACCTTTGATTTTTCAGTTTCTTACTCGAGAATTTTTATTTTTATTTTTTCGGTTAATTTTAATTAAGTTTCTTTATTGGCATTTTTATAATTTTTTAAATGTATCTAGTTTTAAAAATCATCTAACTATGATTCAGAACATGGCTATATTGGAAATTCTTCAGTTACTCTATGAAAACGACGAAGCAAATTTCAACAATTATTTACATTTTTATATATTTTATAGTTTTAATTTTTTTTAAAAATATTTTTAATTGTTTTTGCTGTGTGCATTTCTCTTTGTGTAACAATTGATCTTTCATTATTCATATAAAGTCATAAAAATTAAATCAATTTCAAGTCATAAAATTTAAATCGAAATTATTTCGATTTACTAAAATTTACGAATAAACGAAATTATTTCGATTACTTATTTCGGTTTAACTTTTATGACTTGATTCATGCATTCACTGCCCGTTATAGGAAAAGCAGAGTCATGAAGATTTCGCCTCATAAACATGCAAATTTGGGAAATTCGTAGAGGAGCAAGTCATGCAGATGATATAAGATGGAAGTTGGTCACGCGATTACAGCTCGAGATAAAAGGGAATGAAACGGAGGACGAACCACACCAACAGGTCAAACAATTAACACAAACCAATCAAGAGCAAAACAACCCCTCACTTACTGATGGGAAAAATTAGATCCATCAGAGCTCGTATCAAGTTAGTGACGTGGTAGTGAATACAAACTTCCTTGAAATCTTCGATTTTCTAACTAAATATGAGATTGACATAGCCATGCTCACAGAGACGCATGCTACACCTAGCTGTAGTACGAATATTTCTAACTTAAATTTTATCAATGTGATAGAATGAGTCACAGACGTGGAATTGGTCGCCATCAATGTTAAAAACTCACTTCAATCCTGCCTGATTAACGATAGTAAGAACAATGGGCAAGAATTTATTGCTGTTTCTGTGTTTTTACCATATTAGGGAAAGTGTGTATTTTACCGCAGTTTACAATCCACCAGAGAACTTCTTAAACGAGCGGACTCTTACTAGTATTTTGGATATGAATAACCAAGATGTACTTGCGGGTGATCTCAGTGCAATGGAATGGTTATGCAAAAAGGCATATCGTAACAGAGAAAAATTGTTCGAATTCATTAATAAATACCCAGTGTATTTCTACGCACCAACTGAGTACATCTACCCCTCTGATATTCCGGAACAAGGTGATATATTGAATGTGTTTTATTTCCACCACAGCTATCCGTATTTATGTAGAAGTTTTACAAGAATTAAATTCTGATCACTGTCCAGTAATTTTCACTTTAGGCACACTAAAAATATCGAAAATGACTATCTTAGACCACAGACTGGAAATTATTTAATCGACTGTTTTATGAAAATTCACCGGACTTTAACTGTCTCAGAGCGATAAAAGATAGAATTTTGCCCTCAGCCAACTGACCACCGAAACTTATGCAGCTTGCAATAAAGCCACCAGAAATATTCCGAGTCATCACTTTCATGACAAATTGCTGCAACACATAAAGGAGCAGATTAAAGAAAGGAATATGATTAGAAAGAGGTTTCATTTAACATGGGACCTCGTCACGAAAACGAATCTGAACAAATTAAATTAAACCATTAAGAAAATGATCGCTAATCATCAGAAAGAGCTCTGGGGTGAGAAAATTACAAGCTTTAATGACCTAACAATGCATTTTGGTCTTTCTTTAAAAGACTGAAGAATAAACCCACTGAAATCAAGCCGATCTGTGTTGATAATAAGAGTGTTGTGACAAATCAGGAAAAAAATATCAGTACTAACTGAGAATCTTGAAAATGAATTCAAGCCCAACAATAATCCCTGCGACTTTGATTTCGCATGTGAAGTTAGATATTGTGTAAACGATTGGTTAAACACTCCTCCTCACAAGTAATAATCTTCAGCTTACCTCTGTGAAATGAATGAACTTATCAAGAAGCTTAAGAATAGAGAAGCGCTGGGCTTTGACGATATTGCGAACATTGCAATCCATTGGTTACATCCAGGTATAATTTCCAGGTACACGGGGATTTTAAATCTCTGTTTGTATAATATCTATTTTTCCAGACAGTGAAAAAATGCAAAAATGACTGTTCTCCCAAAGCCGCGTAAAGACCTGACAAAGCCCGAAGGCTATCGACCGATTAACTTACTCCCCGGACTGGAGAAAATTTTTGAAATAATCATATATAACAGACTGCAGCCTCATATGAATACACTAGGGCTCGATCTTGGAGCCAATTTGATATATATATTACATGGTAGACATACATAAGATGAGTATTGATCATAACATTTTACTCGGCTGCTACGCCAACGGTGGTCGCCGTTAAATCGGCTAGCCAAGATTTTGCAGTAGACAAAGTTCAAAGGTTCATGGCGGATCTAGAGCACTGGTGCGCAAAAAGAAGGATATCTATCAATGCTGATAGGTCAGAACTGCTTATTATCAAGAAAAAACACTCTAGGACGGAGCTGACCTACAAACGGAAGCTATTCAACACTGAGGTGCCGTTAGTAAACAAAGCCACTGCTGTATAAAGCTCATGGAGAATTTCAAATGGAAAGTACACATCAAATATGTAAGAGAGAAAACCTTCAGGGTTATTCATAGTCTTACCCCTCCACTCAAAGTAAAGTCTAGACTTGATTCTCGCCGCAAGAGGCACATTTATATCGCAATTTCAGACCTATATTTTTATATGCATCGCCTGCTTGGGCTTCAGCCCGGAAAAAAAGATTTAAGGAAGTTAAAGTAAATTACTAAGAGTCATGACTAATGCACACTGCCTTGTTTCCAATAGCACTCTCCATAAAGACTTACAGATTGAAATAATCGAAAATTACTTGCACAGGATGAATGAATATTTCTTCATAAAAGCAAGAAATTGTGACCATTTCGCAAAACTTAGTTTTTTTTATTATGTTACACTAGAGTAAGACTCAGACCTAATACGGCTAGCGGCCCACCTCACCCGTGACTCAAATCTCAAAAATTCAAACAAACACAAAACTTAATCTTGTCTTGAATTGTCATCTCATAGATTTTACTTTTTTTTCATATTTAATTTTATTTGTTTTTATTCCTATGCATATAGAATCTGTTTATTTGATATTTTCTTCCCTAATTCTCTTTATTTCTTGTATGCACGCGTGTGTACTGGACCTGATTATTAAAATATTTCAAGTATTATTTTTCATGACTTCTCTCTGTTTGCTTTCATACTCAACACTAACATGCACTCCAAATTTATGTCCTAAATGATCCGTGGGATCGTCTTCAGGTGTTCGAATTTTGACATTTTTCGGCCTTGTGATGCATGGTCCCCCCTTTTCTATCAACTTTGACATCTAATTTACTGTTCCAGGCTTCTCTACTGCCATGTGTTCTCTGGGACTCTTTTCAATAGTCGGAAAAGTTGCGCGATACATCGGCGATACTTGTACGGATACGGATATACGAACCACACGTGGTTATTGATTTACAGTTTATACTTCTTCACGTCTATCCGAGTCTGAAGCTATCTTTTGGCTTATCAATCTTGTGACGTATGGCAACCCTCTTTTTTTCTTTGTAGTCGTCCGATTAGTTTTATGTTAGGCTTCCATAAGTATGATCGAGCCGGATACATCACGAAATTTGAGCGATTTTCGGCAATACTTGCATAGATTGGATTGAGGGAACCGATAGTCACTATTCTCTGCAGCTTAGGGAATCCAGAATTTCGAGGAGTTCAACGGTCCAGAAGACACGTAGGAATGAATACATGCCTGGATAACGACACCGTAGGCAATGCCAGTAAATGGACAATTTTACGAGAAGTCAGATTGTGGGATTACATACGGTTGATTAAAATTGTCCTATTGCTGCTAAAACCTACGTAGATGTGTCCACTCTGTATAGAATCTGATCTAGATGGATCGTTGAAAAAAATGTAAATACTCGCGACCAGGTCTATTTAAGAGTACTACAGAACCTTCAGATCGACGCATATAAGGGAAGCGGCGGCGTCACTACAATCGACTGCTATGTACATGCTGGGGTATATGCAGGGAGCTTTGGATACTCCAATATATGGGAAAACAGTTCCTGAGCCTCCGTCCTAAGAATAAAGCAAGCGGAGTAATGCCAACTCAGAGGGAAATTCGAGAGAACCTTGGCGACCGGATGTTTGTAGCTTAACTAGTGTCTCATTAAATACCGTAGACATCTTGCATAGTGATACTGCGTAAAATTTATTGATGTGTGTTGCATATAATAGATGATCCCATACATAGTGAAATAACCTATGGTTGTGCCTTCAAGTGTCATCGTATGTCACGATGAAATTAGTTTGACGTGGACACTTAATTGAGCAGTGAATTCTTGTAAGACCAAGCTATGCAAAGGTGATGAGACATGGGCAGTGTACGGTGCTTTAAACAGTTAATTATAGATGAGCTGAGATGCAGTTTTCAAACTATTAGACATTAAGTACGGATTGTGTGGTAGATATTATAATGTGGACGTTTGGAAGGGCAGATCGCATTCTGGCGTTATTAAAGCTGAAAGGTGGTATGGCCTGCGCAATATATGTTACAGTAAGTGCCGATGCTACTTGACCTTTTACCTTACATTACATTAAATAACACTGCACTTACATTACATTTAAATTATGCAGATAGATGATAGAATTCTACGTTGGTGGGTATTGAGTCTCTTGGCCCATATGCTCGAGCCGTATAGGATAATCCTTCGCATGACTGTAAGGTACCACCTTTTCAGCATTGGGCAGGCAACGCCCCAATTCTTCCCCGTGAACTTCTTCATGTGATTAGCAGCTTCCGCACATGCCGCCTTTTGCGAAGATTGTCATTAACGTCAAATCACGGATGCGAAAAATATGATGGTGTCGGTCTCAAAATGATATTTTCCAACGGGACATCACGACACCATACACGGCCATTCTTCAACCGACAAGTGTTACGCTGTCTCTTTGCTTCCGTGGCTTGCGATGTCCGCTGATCGTTCGTCAATCGAGCATATCTGGAACATGATTGATCATCGTTTATCTGCTCTGTATCAGCCGTTATCATAAGAGGAACTTTGGAGGAAGATTCAGAAAATATGGGCTTTTATACATCAGGACACTACCCTCACACTAACTGATTACATACCGCATAGGACTGCAGCTTGCATCGCCGCGAGAGGTGGTTATACATCTTACTAATTTCCTCCATATTTTAGCGCTGTATAAATTTGTATTTCTATAAATAACACTTATTTACATCTTCATGTTCTACTTGTGTATTAGTTGACATCTCAATCTACCCAATCCCTAATGGTGCTGTATTTTCTAAATCGGGCAGTGAGTGTATACATATATATCTTACTTCACTGTTTCGAATGCAGAAAATATGTATCTAATATTTTAAATGAAGTAAGCTTTTGTTCAGTATAATCCGAATTTCAATTACCATCTAATTTCAATTTCAGAATTCAGAATTTCAATTCCATTTTCAATTCTTCTGGCACAGGATCATCCCATGACAAATGCAATTTCGAGAAGTATCATTTTAGCGAGATTTACAAAAGGAAATACAAAAGCAATATCTTACTTAGGTAGAAAACATACTTTACTATCTTTAATTGAATGTAATCAAAATTTTCAAGCATGTATAAAACATTAAATATAGATCACCTAAAATATTATTAAAAACAATAAGAAATATTGACTAAATGCAACGATATGCCAAATTCTGCAAAATGGTGCTGCTATATCACGCATGTTTTAGTATTTTAAGGAAGAATCTAAGAGATGCATTAGCTCTTAGATTCTTCCTGTAATAAATAACGCTGTTCTTCAAGTTCAATTGCCACGTAAATTAATTCGAATTCAACTATTCTATTTAAAATATTCTTAATAAACCTTTGCGTGTGTACTTTTAACCTGAATTCGTAAAGCAGATTATGCGTGAAAGTAGTTTCGTTGGAATTAATTTAATTCCGTCGTATTTTTCTAATCAGACACTACATAGATATAAATCGTCAAACTGTTTAGAAACTCTAAACTTAATTTTGTTCGGAAGACCGTAAGTGAGTGATAAAATCTGTGAATAATATATCTTTTCCCTGCGGATTTAATTCCCAACGAAATATTAGACGTAGGGACTCGAAGGTTTCACTAGAATACGTAAATACGCTATTTTTCTTTTATAATGTAAACGCCAGCCCTTTTCTCTTAAAATGACAATTGAGAAATTCGCTCTTTCTCAGAATTTAACTCTCGTGTGGTTTAAATAATTAACATACTCAATCACTTCTAATTTCCTAGCACTAGAGTTTAAATATGAAAGATGCATGAATGCGTTGAGTAAAATTACAGAATTCATTAAATATCATCATTTAGTGTACGCATATTTCGAATTTAGAATCCTTTATGTTAACATAACGCTATCGTGGCAACGTGAAATTTTGGGCAATGATTCGGAGATCGAGTTGGCAATGTTTGTTTTTAATAAAATGGCTTCTAATCGAGCAAAAATGTTATCGAGAAACAAGAATGAATAGATAGTACACGTGATGCTGAATTTTTAGATTATTGCAAACAAATCTGAATAGTTATGACCGAATAAGGAATTTTGTGTCTAGGTTTCTTAGTTTGATATTCAATTACTCGAATTCTATTCTGTATGACCAAAATTCTAAAGAAAGAGAATAATATATAATCTGTTTTAAATTATGTTAGCAAATATATTTTTTAGTAATTTAAGAAATTGTATCTACCTCACTGGGATTTCATTTACAATGCCCTTTAGCTCAGAATAATGAATAATATTGTAATGAAATGTTTCTTAACTTAAAATTCAAAGAAAACTTAACACCGAATGCTCTTAAGTATTTGGGTTTCCTGTAGGGATCAAAATTATCTGTTGTCGCCTTAGACAGGTGATGTTTAATACCATTATTTGTTGTGTTCTCAGAAGTTTTTGTCTTTGTTGTGTCATTTTCATAGATATTTTTTGTCGTTTTAGTGGGCCCCGCTTCTCGTACGGCCACAACCTCTATATATTATGTAAAAGTACAGCATACGTATGGATAAGTAATAATATAAAGTAATATAAATAAAATAAGTAATAATATAAATAATATAAAATAAACAGTAAATAATATAAACAGTATCACATTATATATATAATACTAATATATATGTTACGGTGAAGCACCAAAATCTGGAGAATGTCGTCTTTCACCGGTGAATGTCAACATTCAAATAGTCGCTTGGTCTATGTCCGAAATATTTTCCAAATACTCTTATTTCTGACTTACACCAGTGAATGTCGACATTCAATTCACCATGTACTAATGGTGAATGCTGAATATATGAGAATATTATATTTTCTTCTCCGTCATTCAGTCGCGAAAAAACACACAAGTACTTAAAACACACAATACATTCAAAATGAGAAAGGAAAATAATAGAAGTTAAAAAACTTTCTTAATTATACAGTACGTAGTAAATGAGAAAATAAAATAATAGTAATAAAAAATTTACTAAATTATGTGATTCAAATCTGATTAATTGCAACAACCTAAACTATTATGAGACTTTGAATTTCCCAAGAGGCCCTTGCTTTTACAACTGCATTTATGGGAAACAGCCAGTCGCCTCTCTTTTCGACCTACACCAGAGCATATCTGTGATTGTCGACATACACCGGTGAGGGTTCGAATGTACAAGAATGCAATGTTATATTCGATCTTTCACCGACGTATTTGGTGAATGTTGACATTGTCCGGTGAAAGTCGACAATCTCCAATTTCGGTCTTTCTCAGTAACATGTACACTAATATAGATGATAATATAAACAGTATCACGTACCAAGTAAACAATATAAAGAGTATCACATACCGAGTAAATAATATAACATACCAAGTAGAAACCATATATATAGTATAGGTGTGTTATATAACACGTCAAGTAAATAATATAAAAAGTGTTAACTCACGTAAATTCAATTCCAATAATCTAAATCAAAGCTATGTCAAATAACACTGTTTTTTTTCCTCCCTCTTCGCATTTAACCATATGTCGAATTCTACATTGCTAGATGTATTGAAGGTTTATTACATTATACTTCTAAAAATAAATATGCATTGTTAATGAAAAGTAACATAGCACGAAAGGCTAAGATTCATTTAATACATTTTAATTTTTCTTATAAATACGGGCGAATAATATCATTGGAGCAAACGCGAATATGACGGTAGAGAGAAGAGTGGAGGGAAACAAGATTTCAGCTTCTAATTTACAAAAGAGAACTTTCTATAATGTTTTTGTATTTTCTTTACCTAGCCTGTAATTTTTAATCAAGTGTTTTCAGGAAATTTATTTTTTCCTTTCCACAATTTTTGCTTATTCATATTTTTACTTAGTACCGACAGTATTTCTGTCTGCGTGCAGACAAACTTACAATATTATTTTTATAATCGTATTTCAGATATTTATGAACGGTTCAGATAGAAAAAAAAATATTTTAAGAAATTAATTAAGAAAATGAATTAAGAAAAACATTATTAATTTTGACATATAATTATTAATTTTGGCATAGAATATCTGAGTTTTATTCAAATAAGTAAATTCATTTTCATAGAATGCGTTTTATTCATATGCAAATCAATTTAGTTCTTACGAATGGAAAACACTGGTTTACATCTTCCAAAGAGCGATGCATATAATTTTTCACGAGTGGAAAAAAAATTTTTCTGAATGAATTTTATAGCATTGTATCCTACAGTTAGGAGTAGTCTAGAGTAATTCAGACTTCATAATGTTTAAATTAAAAAGGGATAATAGCAGTGAAAATCCTATAATTTTAAGAATTTTTTTATTTACAATTAAAATATATATTTTAATAGAAATTTCCTTTCCTAATAATGAGACGAAATTAATTTCGTATCTAATGCATTATCGTGCAGTAAAGTTGCAGTGTCTATAAGGATATAAGTTACAAAATATGCATTTATGTGAGCATTACATTTGATAAAACTAGAAAATATTGGACCTTGTTAGATTATGGAAAAGCGCATATGATTATCTGCTTAAGGGAAAGATTAACTCATCGGAGGATATTCTGAGAAAAACTGGCTTTCTCACTTCAGACATCGAAAAAATCACAAAACGGACATGCAGCCACCCACTTCACCGCATTTGACCTAAAACGAACTACTAATGTTCATGTATTTTATCCAAATATTTTTACTATAAAACACGAATAATTCAAATCGTCATGTCAAAATGAATGTATCAAAGTCAAAACCTGGTGTATCTACCCTTAGTTATTATAACTGAATATTCACGGCAAGGCTTTGGCTGATACAGATTCGGGATAGCTATTCATTTGTGAAACCTCATTTCACGCAGATTTAATGCGCGCTCGCGATGCAGCAGCTGAAGTTAGAATGCTGATAGAGGTTAGTTAGGGTAAGTGAGGAGCAGTTTTCGATCATTTGTTCAGAGCGCAGATTAAAGTAGAGTTGGCGTGAAGTAGAGAGCTATGGGTGTGGGTTACATTTTCGACGATACGTGAACCACGGGCTATATCATTTATCCGCAACAATCTAACCGCCAAGGCCGTATATATACGGCCTAGAATACTTTTTGTGATATCTGTAAGAACGTATATATACGTGTATATTAAAATATGTTAAAGAAATTAAGGAAATTTACTAAAAGTACACAAATTCAGGTACAAAATACGAGGAGAATTTTTCCATTAAAATCTAGAAAATAAGTTTTTTCTCATAGTAGTTTTCGGAAATTTGTTCTTTCTTAGTGAAATCCGTGAAAAGCAATTCCAGGAGACTTAAACGAGAGCGGGAGCACTTTTAGTATAAAATGGCTCACTGATATATAGCTCTGTATTCATATTGCCCGTGAATTGTAGAAAGCTAGAACGTGAATGAAATGTCACACCTCTTCTAATCATGTTACTTACGGTGTATTAATTATGACATTTTGCAATTTAGGCTCCCAAATGTCATTCGCCCTCTTAGCGGTGAATGAACGGTAGGTTCTAAAACGAAAATGAAGAATAAGACCAAAAATTATGCTGAAAATCGTCCGAAATATGCTTCTTTGTCATGCAGATTTGTAGCATCCATTATTTAGGCTCCATTATTGGTTCCATTTGTTTTTGAAACTAGTGTCTCTTGAGGAAAATAAGAATAAAGAATTTTCCATTCTGCTAACATTGAGCATTTTTACTTTCATTAAGAACTGAATAAATGTCTCCCCTTGTTGGAATAAACATTCGCTATTAAATATGAGTACGAATCTTGTAGAATATACATATGACGATTATGATCCAACACAGATTAATTTATTTTTAGCATGCGGAACTATAGGCAGCGCTGCGAAATTTTGTAAGTTAAGCCATTCAATTACTAGCTTAAATTTTATTAGCTGTAAATCTTAATTTAAACATTATCCTAGCAAAGCCTTTTAATTTATATCACCAATATTCACTCAGAAAAGCATGGTTAAAAGTTAATGTTATGCTGACTGCAAGACCTGGTGACAATCGTTTTCACAAAATTTGCTTATGAAAGGTGCAGTGACTCCCATTTGGCGCTGGAAATAAGTAAGTGTCAATTTATAGTGATTAAGTATGATAAAACTAAGTGCCTTGATTGTGAAGAGTTGATTTGATAATTGTACATTACAATGGCAGACAACCTAAATTTTTATTATTTATTATAGAGAAGTAATCAAACGTTTGGTTACAGTTTTGTCACTTTAGTTGCAAAAAGCCAGAACTGGATAAATGTCATTCGTGGAATTTTAAATGTACGCAACCTTATTATTATTATTATTATAAACCAGCGATAATGATTTAGACCATTACTGTCATTTACTTCTTTCCCTTTCCTCACCAGAATGCAAATAAATTTGAGAGTACTTAAGTCGAGGTTTTTTTCTGTCTCTCGAGGCGAAGTAACTAGGTCTCACTAGATCTGATGAGCTTGTAATTCTGCCGCTAACTATGTTTAAATTTTTATGCCAATGAGAAGTTTTGAGTTAATTTCGCTTTAAATAAATCTTTTCCTTTATTTTGACTTCGAGGCTTATTCGACTTTCTTTTAAATTTCAATTACACTGTTACTTTAAGGTACATCGCTAGAAGTGGTGGCTGATTTGTAGCACGAGACGTGCATTTTATTTTCCAATTCTGATTTATTAAAAAGGTTATTTTAAACTTTTTAAATCTCTGTTGTTATTATAGGCACAGCGATAATTTTCTACACGTCTGTGAGATTTTGATATTAGTTATGGAACCAAAGCATGTCGAACTCTGTTTTCATGTGTAAATATATTAATGAGTCACAGTCAGGGTGAACACTCTTAGACCGTCATAAATAATTCTAAGTACAACATGTTGACTTACAGTTATATATAATAAAATAGCAGAGTTACAAATTCGTCATCAGTGTATGTTTAAAGCCTTTGCAAATGGATACATCTCAGAAAAGAGTGGTTCACTGACTGCTATGTATCAAGGCTTTATTGAAGGTTTATCAGGATTTTTATTGCATTATATATCCTGGAAATCAAGAACGAAATATTTCAAGCATTAAACAGCTACTTTAGTTTCATATCGAAGTTAAAATGATCAGACTCGAACGCATTATCGTTAATACTGAATTATGGTTCTTATATAGACATTTTTCATGAAGAACATTAAAATACAGGACGTTTTGAATTGCTAAACCCTGTAGAAACTGAATTTTTTTTCTAATGTGATGGATTTTCAAACACATATAGACAAATATATACAAAAGGAGGGAGAGGAGATTTCACAAGTTTGGGACAGAATTATGCCTATTAACATTTTCGACTGTGAGTCAATCAAACCTTTTCAAGAGACTCAGTTGCTACTACGCCGTACAGAAAAATAATGCAGATACAAACTATTTCATACACATATGATATATTGATCTACTGCACTTACCTATCTATAGAACTGACAAAAAGTTCGAAGAACTGATTCATTCGTATAAATTTAAAATAAGTAAACTTAGTCCGTCTTTATCTCTTCGAGCTGCAGGAAAGTTGGATATAAAATAATTGTGCTATTATCGTTTAAATGGAATTTATATTTTTCACACTTAATTTCAACTTAGTTAATTCAACGTTGTTATATACATTTTTATTACATTACCCTCTTTTACAATGTGCGTCAAAATATCATACCTCCTAAAATATATTGGTATCAAGTAGCAAAATCCAAATAATGTGAAATATGTGTTTATCTTTTGTTAAATTTTAGTAAACTTTTTCTTACTCAAATTTTAGTACACTCTAATCTAAATTGAGTTTTTATTGTACTTAAAAAGGCATATTACTTATATGTGTATTTATGCATATATTATTAACATATTAATTTAAATATAAATACAGAAGCATTTATGTAAATTTTTTTAATCTTGTTTGATGCCTGCGTTGTGCTTTTTAACATCTTTTAATCCTGTGATTTCTGTCATGCTGGGTCCTATCTTCGCTGTAAAGCTTTCGTCTGGCTTCGTATAAATCTATAAAAACACATTCCTGTTTACAAATAATCTATAAGAACCCGTTTCCGTTCACAAACCCGCTCATTCGTTTTCCTTCTATTTATACAACATGTAGTTTTAAAATTAACTGTATGGCTACAAGTGCAAATTCTTGTTTTCTAGAGAAACAAATTCCGTTCGTGTATTTTTCCCATTTCTGTTTCACTTCCCATCAGAAAAACTTGAGCTGCTTACGGTGGTAATCCGAATCTTGTGAAGAAATGGAGATTTTTATCTTGAACTTAAAATATGCTCCTGTCTTTTGTTACATGAACGTTTCAGTTTTGCATACACGAATACCTATTTTGCTGCTTTTACGATACTAGGTTCCTGTTCAATATTTATTTTAAAATGTAATATATTTGTCGAATATAGATAGCATTCTGTCTTCCAAGCTATTTTAAAATATCGTCACTCTTTTACAAAAAGAACATAGGTAGAAAGCACATAAAACATATACTGACACGTATTTCGATATTCTAGCTGCAATATTCAGTCGGTATATGTGGGATATGGAGTAAACAGTTTACTATCCCCTTTTTGCATCTTCATAATTGATCCGGCTCCATTAACTCAAGGTCCTCCTTAACGTCGTAAACTGAGATACTTACTTTCATGTACGGAAAATTTTATAGAATTTCGTTTGTTTTAAATTTATTCTAAGCTCATCGTGAGATATTGCCTGCAGTATTGAACTGTATAATTTTCAACATTTCTTTGCTCCTGGATAGCAACATTAAGTTAACAACATTAACTGGCAAGCAACATTATTATTCAAAACATATTAGACCATATTTTTCTTTTCAACGTTAATGGAAATTAGCTTACCATATTTCCTCCGTTAAGAAGACGAAACATGCCATGTCTTATCTGTTTAAGGGAAGGAATAAATTCGTGGAGACTTTCTAAAGAAAGCTGACTTATGTTCACTTTACACATGAAGGACGCCCAAGGAAACACTCATTAATAAACATTATTACAAAGATGTTAATTTTGTTGGTACCTAAACAATGCAAACTTTTGACTTCAATTTGTGTTTTTACAGTCATTTTACCACATGGCGAGGAATTTTCATAATATTCGCAAGCGTAAAATATATTTCCGATTACCACATCAGCCATTTATGAGTTTACCCCTTAGAAAACCGAAACATTCGCTAACATGTGTGCTTAATATACCGAAATGCCCGTCCTCAACCATTAGCCGCCCCTCTGTTTCCTCTTCTCCCTCTCTCTTAATGCACAAAGACGTGTGAAGATTTCGAATAATATCCTTTCTTCTTCCTAACAAACAAGCTTCTATTAACATTTGAGGACAAGCTCTCTGAAATAAACTGCATAAAATGCATTTTGGAAAACGGCATATACTACTTCATATCTAAAGCCAAGTGGAGACGACAACATCGCAAACATGGCCGTTTCGGTCGGTTATGGTCGTTTCAAGCAAAGGCCGTCTTCGGGCATTTTGACCTTGAAAGGGCTAATCAACGGCTGCAAATATCTTTCATAAAATAATTGTTTCCTAGCTCCTGCTACTTATAATAGCCTAAATAATAATTGATTTCTTTACAGGATCCGCCTAGTAATAAATACTAGGTTTTAACCATTTCTGCGCCTGGAACGGTTCCTCATTATTGCTTTTGTCTATACCAATGTTTTATTTAATCTTTTGCAGGTAATAGATATAACTTTATTTTTGTTTGGCAGTGGTCTGTGTATGCTTTCTATTTTAAGATGTCGCTTAAATTTATTTTCTGCAAACACGTATTGGTTCTTCAGTAATCGTAATATACAACTGCCTGACTTGGATTTCGTTTCTGAGATATCCATTTTGTTACATTCTTGATCATATACTGTTTTTTGTTACATTATTCAGGTACATATTTAATAATTATATTGCTATCCTGTAAAGGCATTATTAAAATATTTTAAAGGAATAAATATTTATTTTGTTATTTGTATTCCGTTTTCAGTTTCAGATTAGTGATTCTCTTCTTGGTATACAGCGACATGCGAATTTATCTCTGAAGAAATTAGTCTTTTATGATAATATTACTAAATTCATTTGAGCCATTTTCTCTTAAGCCAGTTAAGCCGCCTACCTCTCATCGATGCTTAAAGCTGCTGAAAGTCTCACTTTGCTCTCTGTCAGGAAGAAATAATACAGTAACTAAAATTCATAAGATGACAGGTACATTATGACATCAGAAACGGATAGGTTGTTGTTTAATTTTGCACAAAACTTTACGCAAATTTTTAAATTTGAACGCGCTTAATTCCATGATGCAATAACTTGACATCAAGATAGTACGAGCATTAGATTTCAAAGGAACCAGCACCATATATCATCAAAAACTATTTAAATACACAAAGTTTGAAATTTTTGCTGAGGACTAGAGCTTAATATTAAGCATATTAATTAATAAATGAAATATGCAAAATATTAAATATTAATATAATCAGTTTGTAAAAAGAGAGCTCCATCGAATAAGAAATTATTCTGCATTTTTCTTTTCGCTCAAATTTTACCTGAATGTCGTTTTATAATTTAATTCAGGAAGATTATTTCCTTAAAGTAAGGGCAGGTTGTGGTGAATCGTTTTTGCTAAACGGCAATGCTAAAATCTTAAACAAGTGAGGTTCTGCTAGACGCTGGAAGTTACGTTGTGTTGTTTTATTCATTACCACTCTCCAGAAGCATAATTCAAGAGAGTGCGGGAAAAAAACTATTCCCTTCTTACTTTTATTCGACGAAACGATGTTACTTCTTGAAATGATAATCCGTCTTATGCATTAAATATACAATCAAGTGTTATTTTACAAATGCTGTGGGATCAGTGAGTATTTTACTAACACAGTAAATCTGAATTTGCCCACATATCTGCATTCTGAACCACACTGCACAAACTTCATAAAAACAGGACAACGTAAAATAATAATGGATCTAATGTATTATTATCAGAATTTCTAATATTCGCCCTTTGATAGGTATTTCAGTCTTTCTAGAAAGTGGTTAACGATTCCAAATGATACGATTTTCCAAGTAATTCTATTCCTAACTACAAGAAGCGAGTCAGATGAAGTTAGTTTTTGTTTTTACCTTCAGCCCGTTAAATAAATAACATACAAATAAGATTGTTGTGTGAGAAAATTTCTGTATTCTTCATTCCACTTCACGAGATGCATATATACTCATAATTATTCCCCTTGCATAATGTATTTCAGAAGGTAATTAAACGCACATATTTATTCGCATTTCTGGGCATACTCTCCTATTAAAAATCAATTTAATATATTTAATAATTTAAATATAATTTGTGTATATTAATAATTCAATACTGAGATCATTTATAATGCAGCTATAAATTTCAATACAATTTACGCAAAGCATAGCTATCATGTCTCGATGCATATCTGTAGGATGCAATTTATGGAGGCATATCACGCTACATAGCTTACGGGAACAGTTCATGGAAACACAACAGGATAGATGATGTGGGCTTCTGTCTATGAATCCTACTGATTGGTCGCCGGCACTTCACGAATGCCGAAAACCCTTGTGTGTCAAGCTCGGGCTGTATCGATGAGGGCATCAGAGTTCCCAAACTGTCGCAATCAGTTGATTTATTAATCTCTGACAGAAAGCGTCAGATATGTGCTGGGTAATCTACATACTATGATCAGACGTCAGTTTAGATGAGAAATTTTGACCAAATTATGCAGTTCAGCATGCAACAGTAAACATTAATGTACATGAAACGTGCATAAAAATTCATATTTCGTGCCACATCAGTCGGTTTGGAAAGATAGCAATATTTTGATAAAAAATAGAGCATTCACTTGGATTTAAGATCATCATATCTATATGACTGTCCCTATATTTGCAAAGCAAATTTCAAAAAATTAAAGATAATGTTCCTTTCATCCCCCAGGAATTCTGAGAAAAAATAGCTTAATGGTTTTCTATTTTCCTTCAGAATGTCCTTGAAGTAAGAGTACTGTTAGCTGCAGTCTGGTTAAGAACAATGTTAGTGATACAGTGTTACCTATTAAGGTGTACTCATGGCAAGTGCAGTGGAAGCAGCCTTAAATTGAAATCGCGTAGCTAGACCGGCTATTACAATTAGCGGCAGTCATGCAATGCATGGATACGATAATTACCCGTGTGTTTTATTTAGCATTGCGGCATCGCAATTATTATATATATTAAAAAAAATAAACACCTTCCTCTGATCCTTCAATTTCCTTTGTCAAAATACCCATTCATGAAACCTTCTAAATTTTAGGACAAATTTATAGTAAAAAAGTGGGAGGCCTAATTTTAGAGTAAATATTGTATTTAACAGTAGTTAGTTATATATTATCTCATCTCACTGAACTCTCAAAATTATTCAGTCTTGGGTTTTTGATTAAATATAGGATAAAACGCTTTTGTGCATAACAGAACGGAATAGAGTTATCATTATCAAAGAGCAAGGAGAAAGTATCAAATTAAACATACAAGTGATATCGGTAACAGCAACAACAAATGCAAATAAAAAAAAGTTCTCCAGTTACAGGTCACTACTATGGCCTATTGGTCACTATTGGTCACTACTATGGCCGGAAGTGATAGTCACTTTATTATACAGGCACCTATTAGATTGGCTACTGTTGCCTCCTATGAAGGTTAGGTTAGGTTAGGTTATTCAATTATGGCAAAGCACACGAGGGCTATCTGCCTAAGCGGAGGGATGCCTTCGTGGAGGACTTTCTAATGGAAACTGGCTCGTATACACGTTACACATGGGGAAAACCACGAAAACGCCCATGCAGCCAGCCCGTTCGCGGGATTCGAACCTCGGACCGAACTACCAGTGTTCAGCGTCTTTACCGCTCGGCCGCTGGTGGGCCCTCCTATGAAGGGACAGATAATTTACATCTATATTTTCTGCGGGATTCGAACCCTGGCCCTTTCGTACGGTAATCAGGGTCAGTAACAACTTGTGAGGTTTAATTACTTATTTTTAACTAATATTTCATTTTAAGTTGAAGAATCTTTCCTATTTACTCACCCACTCTTTTCATGCCAGAATGTAAATAAGATAGCGAGAGTTTATTAGGATAGAATGAAGTGCTATTAAAGCAAGAATTTCGGATGTTAGTTTTCACAGCGTGTCTGCCTATTCTAAGCCACTTTGTTCTGTGATTATTCGCGACTTGCGTTAGCGGCGTTGATGTATTCTCGCCCATAGGCTTTTCTCGCCAGTTACTTCAGATCGGAACTCTTCATATGCACTAAAGTATTCTGTGAGACGATATTCTAATCTAGATACCTTGGAATTATTATTTGTTACGTATCTGTGTTAAGCCAGAAGTGTTGGTTTCGTGGGACCCAGGCAGGCTGTGTCATTTGTTAATTTTATGACTGAATAAAGGGTCTTATACACCCTTCTTCTGATCTCCGTTTAGTTTCACAAGTTTAGAGAGGATAATTCTTCAAAAGACCTTAAAATTTTATGTTCCCAAAGAGGCACAGACTTAATAAACTTTACCGTCTGGCTGGCAAATAGATAAAGTGATGAGGTATTAATTGGCTCCGAAACATTCAATATCTGACTACTTATTAAGATATTAGGATTGCAATATATAAATTTTGCATGTAGTTCAACAACACTGCCACTGCCATAAGAATGTAATCCCTCACATATTTTTAATTTAATTAACATTGAATTGAAATTTCGATTATTTAATTGAATAATGCACAAAAATCAACAATTGTTTGGTGAACCATATTTCATGATTCAAATCCAGGAGAAAAGCATCCTGTGAATAAGACCCTAGTACTAAAAACTTGCAACAATCTGTGTAAAATATATTGGCTGAATTGATCTCGAATGTTTGGTTGTGGATATATTATTGCAGTTAATGCGTCAATTAAATTAGGTTTTCTGATTATAATCTGCTTAGATATATGTATCCCATTTAGAAAAAAAATGCTTTGCATACAATTTTATTGGATCTTGTATAGAAATGGCGCAGAAATTGTTTTTACAGCCGAACTCATTTAAAACATTCGTCACAAGATATAATTTGCGCAAAGTAGATTTAATTTAATTTTTTTGCGTTGGTATATAGAAACGAAATTTAAACTCTTATTTAAGCAACTATTAAATTCGAAATATCTTATTTAATATCGTTCTTTCTATCCAGTACTTAACAACGAAGATTTTAGCCCTTTATAATACTTCTTAGCCATTCGATTTCATCAGAAAACGCAGTTTAAGTCTTATAATTCTGATCGAAAATTTATCGTGATTAAGTTAAGACACTACACTACACATTCTCTTGGAATAATAAACGAAATGAGAATAAGAACTTTATCTTTAGGAAACATATATACAAATTATAAGTTTCAATTAATTTTATTAAAACATATCACTAACAAAATTTAAATTTTACATATTCGTGCTAATGTTTCAAAGAGCCGGAATTATTAACACCTAATTTTTCGCATTTTTGAAGCAGGATCATGTTATTCAGATGAATTACTCGAGTGACATTATTAACTCGTAAAACCCTTTTGCAACATCCTGTACGTGCTACATTTATGCTATGGAACGTGTTACATTTATGCTTTTCAAGAAAATTTTTACCTAGTATTTTCATACACTAAAATATTTTGTACTAAATTGGGATCTGAGATCGATTTTTATATATTTTAACTAGATCGTAAATATGATTTTCTACATTAAATGTATCATAAGGGTTAATATTATATGTTATAAAGTACAGTTTTTACACGTATATTGTCTCTGATTGCGCAAAACGGTATTTTTTACATATGCAGCATATATTCATATGTTCCTGAATTTTAAATCGATGCTAAACTCTGTAAAATATCGATAATTGCCTTCCTTTTTCTCATAATTATTGATTTAGTCAAATATATTTTATGAAGATTTATTTCAAGGAAACTGAAATATTAGCTAAAGCAATGTAAATTTTAGTTGTTGAATTTAAAAAGAATATTTAAAAATACCATTTTTTGAAATTAATGAAATATAATAGTGATACTTCCTTCGTAATGTTTTATTATTATAGTAACATGAAAGATTCCGAAAAGTTTAAATTTATATTTACTTTATGATATCTTGATTATGACATCAGGATCTTAAACATGAAGTGATTTTTGATGCGATATATTTACTTGTGGGGAAACAGAAAGGAACTGTAGATTTTGTATTATTGAAATTGTTTTTAGAGATGTTGTGCTAATAACTAGTTAATTTCATTACAGCTTTGCCAAATTATGCTTTTCACTCTGAGATACAAATAATTTTGCATACAGCAAAAATGATTTAACAGAAAATTACTAAGATTTTCAAAGTTGTAAAGGGAACTCTAAATAAAGTAATATCTTAATAAGTTATAAATCACATCTGGTTTAACAATTTAGGTTTATATCAAAGAAAGGTATATTAAAATATTTCAGCATTTGCTCTCTTAATGACGTTAAAGAAGAAATTTTTGGAAATATATTTAACTTACACCTATCATAACCTTATTCGGATTATTGTGTTTTAAGTTATAAATGCTTTCTTGAAGTGACTTAGAAATAATATACCTTAGAAAAGTTAAGAGAATCTAAAATAATAATCTTGTCAAAATTGGGATATGTATCTTGTTGAAAATCTTATATTATTAAACGTAAATGTAATTACTCCATAAGTGGGTATCTTACGGAAATTATCTGAAATGAATTTACATAGTCTACCTTTTCTGAATATGGTAATTATCATTTCCAAATTTGCAGATTTTGCTGAATCCTACACAAAGGTGCGAACATTGGCTGTTTGTAATTTATCATTTTTCTTTTTTATCCATATATTGCCTTATTTTAACAATTTACTTTTTACACTATATCTGAGATTATGTACTTTATAATTTGTATCAGGAATTTAAGCAAAACAAATTAGTAAACGTGTACTAAATGCATTTCTTCATCAACAACTACCAAGTGCATTTATAATGTAATTGACATGTTCCCTTTACAGCATAACGAAGACTGTCTGGGAGCTTGAGTTATTTATGTTCAAAGCCTTAATATTTCTGAATATATTTTGGAATTAAAGTTCTCTAGATTTATTTCAAAAGAAATAGGGCGCTATTAAATGTCATACTGCATTTTAATGCGACTTTAAGTCACTATTACACTGTCGGTTTTCTGTCTAAGCTTCTGAAAATATTCTTCATATGTGTGCGTAAATTTCCTATTGATTCCAGAAGAAAGCATTGTGGAAAATCTTTTGACAGTCACTTGTTCTAGAATATTATTGTAGCTCACATACAGAGATTGTTGAGAAAATTACTTGAGGATTGTATGGAATATTCTATGAATAGCGAAAAATTGCAGTACCTTCAGCTGGCTTCTTTATTATTCAAATATAAATTATGAAAAAGGAAACTACATAAGACGCCTTAAAGAAATAATTCTGCCTGTTACCTGTCTTTCATAAAACTGACATGTTTTTGCTTTAATTCATCAAATATCATTAATTTTTTTTAAAGTACCTCATTTTCAAACAGCGCTGAAACTGCTAGTTTAGAAAAGTCAATATGTTCCTCAATATCAACCATTTTGATGAATTTAAACTAGATGTTTTGCTTCTTACACCATTTTAAGTGAGAAGCAAAATATCTAGTTTTCTGAAGCTAATTATTTTTATGCTCTAAAGTGTGATTATTTTGGATGATCTATATGTTTTTGTATACTGCTTGTTCGTAAATGTAGTAGGGAGACATACTGCAGTTTACCTCAAATGTATATAGTTAAATTCGCCGGAATGAGCCAGATTTTCTACGACATTTATGGGTCTAATTTATTCATAAGTGTTTACTCGAAATTCTGTATACTGAATCCTTATGATTTCTTAACTAACATCAAGGCGATTATCAGATTCTTATTCCATTATATCCTTCGCAAGAAGTTTTGAAACACTATAAATTTATGGACGAATATTTCTGACGAAATGGATACGAAAGAATGAGAAGTCTTTTCTCAGTGACCGGATCTTTCTCAAATGTATTAATTGGTAAAATCGAATTCATCAATCATCTGTCTGTCACATCATCAAGAACGTTGTCCTAGTGTTCCACAGGAACTAGATCTGTATTACTCCACCAAGAAAGGAAAAGGACACACTTGCGTACAGCCAAGTATTATGCGCGATTTGAATCCATAACCACGATTTCAAGATGCCACTTAGCGTCCACTGTATTGTCAAATGTGGCTAATCTGGAATTATGTAGAACATAAAAAAGCCTTCAACTATACAGTGACTAATTATTGAAAGAGCAATTTTACATTAAACCAAAATAGTAATACCTCTTTTATTAAATCTCAGAAGCATAAAAATGCATAGTTATAAGTACGAAATTATACTCATCTGAAATGAGATTAATCTTTTTAAACTACACAATAGTGCATTGAAATAGCTTTAACCTTTTCTATATCTATTCGGCTTAAAAATCTAGAGATGCTTTGTCACTCCATGTTATTTTACTTTTATTCCTTGCTACAGGCTGACAATGCTTGTGTTAGAAAATAAAAGCATTTTGTGCTTTCCAGTCCCATAATTCCGATACTAAAAAATAATGCTCCTTCACGAAAGAATGCAAGAGCCTAATGAGTGTTCCGAAATCAATACATCTCAGCTTTTAGAAAATTTTGCTTCCTCTTATTGTTCCTTGCCGCTCTTGGTTTTAATTGCAATAACAGTTTTCTGCGATACTTAAAAGGGGAGAATTTTTTTATTCGCTCTTAATGCTGCAATCAATTTAGAGAAAATCGATAATAGTTTAAGTCTTGAAACTATTTCGCAATGATTTCGAAATAGCTTGACCTGCTTCCACAGAGATTAAAGGGAATATTTGCAGCGATTACTACCATAAACAAATAATAGTTAGTATTAATTTTGATAGCAAATATATGTATTTTTAAGTGTATATGTTTATGTTTATGTTTTTCATACTCTTCCTTAATCCATATGAAGTGAACATTACTTAATTTTCATATATTCTGATGCTTGGCGAATAGAAGTCTGCTAAAATTTCAACACTTTGTTATTAATTACTAACGCTTTACATCAAATTTCATCTTTACGTATTAAATCATTTTTGCACTAGACTATTTTACAAGTATAAGATATTGAGAAGTGAACAACTTATATCATGGAATCACTGCAAATGATAACTTCCCTGGCATGTATTTAAAAAGATTTTTCAATCATTGAATTATTATGCTGAGTTTTTTTACCCCCAACTTCATACGCGTGCTTATGTATGAGCGACAGGCATAACACATGACCAAATCGATCTGTCCAAATATGGAATCGAATTACTATCCATCATTTTATTAAAGGCTATAACTGTAAATGAAATTGAATATTGATTAACCAATTACGGCAAAAACACGAGAAAGCTAAAAGCCACACATCTGTCAGCAATCATTAGAATTTAATTCCGCGAAAATTCTTAGTATTTTGTAGTGAAAGAGGTGTTTAGGGGCAAGTTACCGAAGATCAGTTGACCATGCATTTGCTCAAAGTCTACATCAAGACCTTCTAGTTGCCGGAGACATTATTAATACAATTGAATTTAGGAATGTATTTAACTGGTCTAACCTTTGTTTCTTTTATCATAAGCTGCTTTTCTTCTTCATCCTGAACAATGTCTAGATTTACAGTGTGTAATAACAAGCTTACGTTGTTCATCCACATGTGGTAGAAATGTCTTTTTACTACAATATCAAGTTGCAGAAAAATCTTCATGATGGTTGTAATATACCTACTTGGTATTTTGTTCTACTTGAAGCAGACAATTATTTTAGACTCAGTTGCTGAAAATTTTTGATGATCTTGTTTAAATATTTTATGTAGGTTGAGATCATCAAAACTTCTATAAAGAAAGTTGACAGTATAGAAAATTCTTTTGTGTTTAGACGAAGTACAGTTAAATTTAAATTTGACAAAATAAAGTACTAAATCTTTGATGAGGCTGATGATTTCCTGTAATTTCTTAACTTTTGTCTCTCTCTTTCTTTGTATATAGAAATGCCTTGTATGCCTTAATTGAAAAACTGATGATTTTATAAAATTTAATGCTTCTAAAATCAAAAACTTTAAAAAAGGAAGAAACATAATCCAGGTGAATTCATCCGCTGGTTTTATATATAAAATACATGCCTTGTATTTTCTTAACTGAAAAACTGATGATTTTGTAAAATTTAATGCTTTTAAAATGAAAAAACTTTAGAAAAGGAGGAAACACTGACCTGGTGAATTCATTCACAAAATGGATACATTAGTTAATTCGCCACACATAAATTTATATTGCATACATTTAACGCGAAACCCGCATGATTTTACAGTTTTGAGTACTAAAATCCAGGCGAATGGGTTGGGAATTTGGGTGATTTCATATTTATCTCCATGTGTAACATAAACATGAGCTAATTCCTCTAAAAATGATCTCTAGAAAGGCGTCCCCTTTTCTAAGCAGATATTCATGGTTTGCTATGTCATAAACAAATAATCCAGTTCTATGTAATCCTTTGAAAATGATGCATTTCCAACAAGTTAATTTGTTTATAAATTGACAAATCTTTATTAAAGCTCAAAGAAAGCCCGTTTATCAGTCTGTGTCTTACATAGATCATGATTATCAGCTTAACACAGCTTAGAAACTAGATGTTCGTTTCTCAGCACTTGATATTTAAGTAAGCTAACATAATAATTTACATTGTTGATTGTTAAAATTAGGCTCATGAGTGTACATGATATATATATATATATATTTAAGTTTTATATATTTATATTAATCAACTTGGATTAAGGCTTATGGCTTCAAAACATGTTTTGCTTGACAAACTCTGTTTGAAGCCTGTTATGACTTTCACTGAGAAAGAATTGGTTAGGTTCTTCATAGAGAAGAAAATATCATCTATCATTTAAGTTCCGACTTTTCCTTTTAAATTTTACTAATTTTGATCTAGCAGCATTCGCGCAGATTCGTCCCTTTGCTTTTTTGAAAAACTTAATTTTAAGAATTCTTTTTGGACTTTCTTAATATATATATAAATTCAATAAAAAGTAATTAAAAGTAAATTAATAAGTCCAAGACTTGCGCTAAAGCTGCAAAGTAGTAAACCAATAATTCACAATAAATTATAATAAGAAAACGTTCTATATACCATCTCCAAGGAACAGAAATTCAATTTAAAATCATCATCAAAAAGGCATTTGTTAGAATTAAAAAAAATTTAAAATAGAATTTTGTAGCCCTCCTTTGCTTTAAAAACAGTAAAGCAAAGGAGGATTGGAACTGTTAAAAACAGAACTGTTAAAAACAGAACTGTTAAAAACGGAACCTTATTAAAAACAGAGCTGTTTTTAAGTTTAAGGAAGTCTAGATAATTATATTTTAAATTTTTTTTTAAATTCTGACAACTACCTTTTCGATGATGATTTTAAATTGAATTTCTGTTCCTTGGAGATGGTATATGGAAAGTTTTTTTGAATTATAATTTGTGAATTATTGGTTTATATATATATATTTAATGCTTTATTGCGTATGTGAAGGAATTCGATACTTTAATTTCCGGCAGTGGAAGGGAATTTACTGCGTAGTTAGAAAGATTGATTCATAAACCAGAAAATCCCAGACGTGACCGTTTCGAAACATAATTTTCTTCCAGGATCAAAATTCCAGGATCAGTTCACATAAAAATTATTTCTTTATAGATAATATACTTTTTGATCATAAGCAATAATTTTTATATACACAGGAAAAAGATACGACGTCATTTTAGGCAAGTAAGCATAGCAACGTGAATCTTTGAAGGAGCGTCTTGCTAGGAAGAAAGAGTAAGCGTAAGCAGCAACTGAGAGGAAGAAGGGAGGAATTAAAAAGTTTCAGTTCGAGTTAAAAAAAGTTTTGGTTTACAATTATTTGATCGGGCGAGAGGTAGTACTGTAGATACATTAAGCGTTACGTAGGATCGCATGATTAATTTGAATGACGCAGTTTAGACTTATAGCGCTACTTTTAAGATAAAGAGAGGAAGTCCCCAAACTAAATAAAAAATAAAAGACGTTATAGCCAATTAAAATTGGATGCTTGCTTTCATATTTTTTATCTTATACGTATATATATATTCGTATTTATATTTATACATAATGTGCTAAATAATGAAGTAAAAGAAAATTATAGCAATTTACCATATATAAATTTATATTGTGAATTAATATTCAATAGCTTGCTGAGAGTAATCCGAAAATGAATCGTTTTAACGAAGAAATACTAAAAAATGAACACTAAAATTAAATTCAAGCACAGGAAGAGAATGCGCAAGTAAATAAAAAACATAATTTTTTTATATAAAAAAAGCTTTTACTAAAACTCTAAAAATAATTAATGAATTGAGAAGGAGGAAACTAATTTAAAAGGAAGATTTATTTAAGAAATATCTTTACAGAATTTATTTATAATTTTATATTACGGGTACTAAAAGCGTAGGCACCTAAATAACGAAATCTGTTCATTTAATTTCATATAATCTATTATCTTCGTAAATTTATCAAGGGTATCCCGTGCTTTTAAGTACTCGTGGTATGAAACAGTGAAGGAATTAATAATTTTGTAAAGGGAATATTTTAATTTATTTTTCCCATCAAACTACATAAAACTAAATAATAAATTATTTTACCCTTTTAGTTTTAAATACTTTATTGAGTTCTAAATAAAAGCGTATTCTTTGGAAATAATTTTTCAGTCCAAAGGGGCAATTTGCCCTGAAGCACTATTAATTTCGTTTTGGCATTTTGCGTTGAAAACTATAAACGGCAAATTACTTTTCAAATTGTTGCGACCAAATATTAGAGCCCCGTATTATATTTAAAGGAATTAAATAATAAAGAATCTGTATGAATGTATATTTCTCGCAATGTGATAAAACAACGGTACCTAGATCCATCAAATTTCGAATACCGTACATTTCCACCCGAATGTGAAAATCTGAAAGCCCAAATTTGTAATTTAGAATTTGTTTTATTATCGATTTCCTACTTTGTAACACTTCAACGAATTTTTGATTAACAAATTCAAAGATTTTAAAGCGGGTAATGGCAAAACTGTACGAAAAAAAAATTATCTCCGACGCACGAGACTGTGTATCGGAAATTCTAAAGATATGCTCATTTTAAAATTATTTTGCCATATAGCCGTTGAGCTGAATTTTATGGTTTAAGTGCGAAGAACATGATATTTAAGAATAAAGGTAACACACAAAATGTTAAAGAAACGCTCCTTTGGGCGTAATTTAAAATCTGAAACTTTTCACATTTTATTTTTACTGGTTTTTTAACCACTTTTTTTTATTTTAAATTTAACGTTGTAGGAATCAAAATAGAAAGATCTATAATTCTGTATAAGAAATACAAACTTTCATGTAAAACATGTGGCTACAAATTTATTTACATACAAAATAAATACTAAAATTAACACCCTAAAACAAACGAGTAAATAATTGACGAAATAAAACAGTAAAATATATTTCAGTCATGAACAAAAATAGGGACGCAATCAAATGAATTTTAGTATTGCTGAAATTTAAAACGATATGAATCAGTTTATCTAATAAAACGAATCTCAATTAAATATTGAGAATATCGCTTCACTACACTGCATTGTTATCGACTAACAGTTTACGTACAAAATTCATTAATTTATTAGCAAGTAGGTTAAAAAGTCGATGACAAAATTCTTATTCTGTTACTTTTTCTTCAGAACTTTGACTTAAAGCATTATAATTAGCACGTTTTTATTTCTGAATAATTTATAGTAAATGTTCTGTAAATTGTTGGAATAGTGGCTTTTTTGCACGCTGCCTTACAAATGCAGAATACACAGTCCAGTCACATTAATGTGACCATCTGTCAAAAGCCAGAATAACCACCTTTCGCAGAGCGGACTGCTGCGAGACGTGCAGGAAGAGAGTCACATAGGTCCCTGAAGGTGTTCTCTGGGATGTTGAGCCATGCCGACTCTAATGCCGTGGCCAGCTGCGCTAGATTACGCGGTTGAGGATCCATGGCGCGAACAACTCGATCGAGATGGTCCCACAGATGCTCGATTGGGTTTAAGTCAGGTGAGTTTGCTGGCCAGGGGAGGACGGTAAACTCATCCTGGTGCTCTTCGAACCACGCACGTACACTGGCAGCTGTATGGCACCTCGCATTGTCCTGCTGGAAGATGCCATCATCCTGAGGAAAAACAATGCGCATGTAGGGGTGAACATGGTCCGCAAGGACAGATGCGTACTTGTATTGATCCATTGTGCCTTCCACAATGATCAGTGAACCTAGAGAATGCCAGGAAAACATTCCCCAGACCATAATGCTCCCGCCTCCAGCTTGGACCGTTCCGGCAATGGTTGCAGGGTGGTTCCTTTCAGAGGTTTCACGCCTTATACGCCAACGTCCATCTGTCCGATGGAGCATAAAACGCGATTCATCCGAAAACGCAACCTGTCGCCACTCAGTGGACGTCCAGCTGCTGTACTGGCGTGCAAATTCTAGCCTTCGCCGTCGATGAACAGCAGTCAGCATAGGTGCACGAACCAGGCGTCTGCTTCGGAGGCCCAGACGCAGCAATGTTCGCTGAATAGTACTTTGGGAGACACTTTTGGTAGCCCCTTGGTTCATTTTGGTGGTCAGTTGCTCAACGGTAGCCCGTCTATCTGCCCGAACGCATCTCCGCAACCGTCGTTCGCCTCTGTCATCTATGGCCCGTGGTGCACCACATTTGCCACGTCGCTGATTTTGGACAGTCCCATTTTGCCATGCACGGTACACTTTTACCACGGCGGCACGCGAACAGTTCACAAACTCAGCCGTTTCGGAAATGCTTCCACCCTTGGCCCGAAAGCCAATGATCATGCCCTTTTGGAAGTCGGATAAATCGCTTCGTTTCTGCATTACGCCAACGATTGAAATGTTTTCCGAAGCCCTCACACACCTTTATATACGCTCAACTGCACTGTGCTGCCACCTGCCTTCTGTGATTGGTTATTTAACTCTGACATGGAAAGTGCGTGGTGGTCACATTAATGTGACTGGACTGTGTATTTAGAAACTGATTTTGAAACTTAGCAATTCCATCCTATTTATTTTCTACCCAGGATTGCGTTTGCATATTAGTTGATTTATGGCACCTAGAAAATTTTGCTTACTTCACAAAAATATCCACTTTTGAAACGTGGTTAGTGGCATGTTAAACTAGATACCCATTTTAAATGCAGATGTATTCCAGACCATTACAAGTTTTGGAAACTCATAACATCGAACGCATATTCACTTGAAACTATATAGTTTACCACATTTGAAGTAAATAACGTTGTTCAAACTAAAATAAAACATATAATTGAGCTTTAAAATTATCACGATAAGGATGAAAATATCGCTAACTGCATTGACATTAGTATAGCATTGTTGAGAATGTGCTCTTTCGAAGAACACAACAGAAGTTCCAACTTCTGTTATATAATATCCACAATATTCCAATTTGCACGTGAAGAGCAAGTTGGAATATTAGATCAAAAGAATGATATGTATCTGTAAAATGCTAAACGTGAACAAAAAATACAAAAAAATTATAAAATAACACAAAAGATAATCTCAAGTGTAGTAGCAATATTTAATACTTAAAAAGTAGAAACATGTTTTCTAAAGCATTCAGAAAAGAAATTAAAAAGTTCAAAACGAAATCATGATTAGAACAGAGAAACAGAAGGAATTAGGGAAAAGAGTGATAGAGAGTTCTTCCATCAAAGGAACGGCTATACTCCGTTTTAATTCAGCCATTTTTCTGAAAATTATCTGAAATAAATTTATTAGTTTTAGAACTAAAAGGAATTTAATATTTGTAAATTAAAATTAAATTCATCCTAAACCATCTCTAACCCGGAACCACCACTCCGAATATACAAATTCCTGAAGTTAAAAAAATCTCCATCCAGAATACACCGAAAAAAAGAGGATGTATATAATTGCATCGATAAGCGAATTCAGAGCAGATTTACGTAAAGTAAAATGAAGATTTTTGCACAAAATCGTATTGCAAATTAATTTAGCCACCTTACTTAAGAACCAATTCCAACACCATACTTAAAATTAATTCTTTCGTAACGTCGCAATTAATTCTTTCGTAACACATAATCAAACAAACTTATCAAAAACACTACAAAATAATACATAAGTCTAAAGCCTAAAAAGAAATTGATGTAATTTCATTAATGAATAAAGGAAAGGTAATGAAAAACAAACGTGACTTGGTTAGCTACAAGCAACCATATATACCATCACGTTATCCATCGCGAAATGACAATGTGGTTCGTAATCGACCATTTCATTCCGAAATGTCTGGAGTAGAATGGTATCATTCTACATGATTACAGGTTAAAGAAATACAAGATAGGTCCCGAGTAAAAATATTAGAAAAAGAGTATAAAATTAAAATTTAAAAAAAAAATTAGAACTTAAACTTATCATAAGTGAAACGTTTCAGTTATAAGTTCTAACTACATTTTTAGCTTAATTTGTTAACTTAGTTATATTATTTTACAGTCTGAATTTTGAAAATAGAATTTAATTGAAAATTCCCTTTATTTAATTTTGTTCAAAAAGTATCGTTGATAAAACCTGTGACAGTAAAGTGAGAATTTAAATATTTTTATTAATATTGGAATTTAAAATTCATGGAATAAAATGCTGTGATTTGGGCCAAAGCAAAGAAATAAAGCGTCGAACCTCAAACATCTTCACCTTACAGGTCGACGTAATGGCTGCAGAAAAGAGTCGAGCCCATCTGTTAATGGAATGGATAAAATGTGTGCGCTTGTGTTGTTACACATTTTTACACATCCGGTATTTACTTTTTTGATTAAGTGAATCCCATCGTTCATAAAGTTAAAATTTTAAAATGATTCAATGTGCAACAATAAACTGGTTTGTTTTATTTTGGTTAATGTGATTACGGCAAAGTTTCGAGAGCTACCTGCCTAAAGGAGGGATGCCTTCGCAGAGGACTTTCTAAGAAACCTCGCTCGTATATAGGTTACACATGATGAAAACCACCAAAACGTCCATGCAGCCAGCCCGTTTATGAGATTCGAACCTCGAACAGAACTATACCAGCAACTTAACATCTGGTGGACCATTAAAATGAAGATTCAAGTTGTCAAATTTATAGGAAATACACTGCTCAACATTGAAAATGCAATACAAAGAAGAAGTGGTCAGAAAGTGATGAAATTTGGAAAAAAGACAGAGACAGCAAGCAGCAATAAGTGATTTTTATTTCAAAATGATAGTCAGAATACAGAGCGAGAATGGCGTCTGCTCAGTAGGTTGTAGGACCACCGCGGACAGCGATGCACGAAGAAACACGTCTAGGCATAAAGTCAATAAGAGTGCGGATGGTGTCCTGAGGGATGGCTCTCTATTCCCTTTTAACCATTTGCCACAGTTCGTCTTCTGAACGAGGCTGCGACTGTCACTGGATAAACAGAAGCGTGACTCATCTGAGAACACGACGTTTCGCCATTCTGTCATCCACATCGCTCCAGTCCGGCATCATTCTAGACGTTGGCGTCACCCACACTGCTCCAGTCCGGCATCATTCTAGACGTTGGCGTCTATGCTGTGGGGCCAATGGCAGTCTTCTTAACGGACGTCGTCAGTACAGACCACGTTCAACCAATCGACGGGAAATGGTTTTCGTCGACACGGGAACATCCAGGGTATCTTGCGCATGCTGCAGAATCGCGGTACAAGTGACTTGCGGGACTGCCACAGCTTGTCGGAGGATGCGTCGATCCACGCATGCTGACGTCACTCTGGCTGCACCTGCAGCCCTCCTTCTTCCCACATTCCCTTGCTCGGTTGGAGCAAGGCGAACATGGTTGGCCATAGCCGATAGACTGTGCTCGCATCCATGTGGGTATCAGCTGCGATTTGACGTAAGGACCAACCCGCGCTTCTCAGTCCGATCACCATGCCCCTCGTAAAATTGTCTATCTGCTGGAAGTGCCTTCGTTGACGGCGGCCTGGCATTATCTCCTATTACACGTATCCTCCGGGAGAAAAACTAACTTTCTTTGATAATTCGTCTGGCAGAAATAACGACACGAATATTGCCCATTCTGCACGTTCCTTCCCTTGTATCTTACTTCACGTGCGCGGAGAGCTGCATATTTCACATCATTCGCATAACTCAGTAACGTGCGTCTACTCTAAAATTTGCATGAATTTCTGACCACTCCTTCTTGGTGCTGCATTTTCAATATCGAGCAGTGTAATACTAATGTACATCAAATAAAATTAGTTGTGTATAATGTAATTTAGAGCTTGAAAGTACGAAAAATATTTAAAATGTTGTAAATAAAATTTGTTTATACCTGTATGCACAAGAAGAAACCA
This sequence comes from Stegodyphus mimosarum, assembly GCA_000611955.2. Classification (NCBI taxonomy): domain Eukaryota; kingdom Metazoa; phylum Arthropoda; class Arachnida; order Araneae; family Eresidae; genus Stegodyphus; species Stegodyphus mimosarum. The sequence goes on from KK113181.1 coordinate 244,238, forward strand.
TTTCTTAAGCCTAATACTATCTACCAAATGGTCGTGGTGTTAGAACGTTAATGGAACATGCAACAAACTGATTAAAATAAGAAAAATATGAATGCATTTAATATATATCCAAAGTATCAGTTCAATGGTAATATACAACTGCAAATAATAATATATATCACAGGAAAATCCATTTTACACGTACTAAAATTAATTGAATGGATTCTCTCAGGAAGTATATAGCTTATTTTTTCTATTTACATACATGATATAAAACACTCTGAGGCGCCAAAAATTCGTCGTGATTAAGTTATGCAGAATAGATAGGTTCATTAACTATGAAGTCATTAACTGCATCAACCAGTGCGTATTTATCACTGATAAATACCGTATATGAAATAATAGATAAAAAAGGCAATTTTAGAGATTAAAGCTATTTTAATACCATATTTGAAGGATTTGAAATAATTACAACATTTAGGGCGTAAAGGCAAAATTTGGACTATATGTGACTATTTCAAAAGGGTTATCTTTATAATAATAATTCTGGGAAAATTTCCAATTTTGGTTTCAGAAGTATTGTTGAGAAAAATTCGGCGGTTGCGCCTGTATGTAAGCTTTCCGGCATAGCACTAGGGTTGCCATAAAATAGTGTATGGTAGGGTTGCCAGATTGGCGACTTTATCGCCCATTTGGCGACCAAATTGCCGATATCCCATGGTTCAATCAGGAAGCTTCTAGAATAACTTCCTGTCGAGATAGTTCTCGAAACCTGCGGAACCTAAGGAAAAGCTATATAAATCCGTGCGTTTCTGAGAGCCGGCATTGTGAGAATTGTGAGAATAGCTGCTACGCGAGAGTTTTGTGAACGGAAAACGATCGAGATAGTGCTTTGCCGTGAAGCTACCTTTACAGTATAGCTTGACAGTGTATTGGTGATTGTTCCACGGTGTTTATTATAAGTTTAGTGTTGCCGTGAAGCTACCATTACAGTTACATCCTGAAGGTGTATTGCTGATTGTTTCAGCGTATTTATTGTAGATTTTCGACGCTTTTAAAGGTAATTTTGGAACTGTGCTGTAAATAGTGATTCTTGTAAATAAACTGTGCTTTTTATTGTTCTGCATCGTGTTTTCATCGGATACTCTCAAATCAATGAACCCGTATAACGCAACCGTATAATAATCACTGTTTTCTCGATAGATACGACCAGTATCAGTGACAAGTATCACTAATGCAACAAGCATACACACCACTGCCTCTTGTAACATCGGAATTCAATTCTGGTTCTTCAATTCTTTTATTTTAATAAAGAGGTATCAATGAAAGGCGTTTAAATGAATCCGATGTAATCTAAAAATAATGCTTTTCACTGTCAGTTTATTTTAACTGTTATATTCGCTTTCAATCGAATTTTAGCGAACAAATTTGCTAAATAAGCCGCCTTGGCTACAACATTTGTTGTTATGGTTCGGAAGGAGCATTTTCCACTTATGTCGCGTGTACTTTTTGAGTAATTTTTACAATTTAAATGTTGCTGGCTTCAAAATGAGTGGTCTACAATTATATATAAAAATGTACTCTTAGGCGTAGTACATCAGAGCGAGGTCCGCTCAGACCAAGGCAAAGTAGTCCATACACCGTTATAATGGTCCGTCACTGTGAAAGGAGATGTCAGAAGGCCGAAACCCCCAAGGACAACCGTTAACATCTAGCGATGACACAATTCGAGATATTTATCCTACAATCCCTATCGAGCCTTACACGGACCACCGCAGGAACGGTAATTCTATTTCTGCGAAGGTAGCTAGCTAATTTCCCCGATATTGCCCACTCCAAAAATAAAGACGTTACAGACGTTACGAGTTGTCAGCTCGGGGCGGTCGGGCGTGATTAACCTCAAAAGCAGAACAACCAATCACATGCTCTTGCCCGTCCTCCACGTCGAGGAAGGGCCCGCGGAGGGGATACTTACATACAAATCATATGACTTCAAATTCACATAAATTATCACGCAGAAAGCAATGAATAAATGTAGTAGCTAAATACAGTAGTTTAAATAAAAATACGTAAAATCAACAATACAAGTAAATGAGTTTACGTATTTACAGAGGATTTATAACACTATACATATATATATATATATATATATATAT